>NW_004624787.1:14444332-14495377 GCF_000247695.1 Heterocephalus glaber
TTTTTTTTTTTTTTTTAAGACAATACTGTTTGAACATGCCTAATTCAAAAATCTAAAACCTGAAATGTTCCCAAATCCAAATTTTGCTTTTCAGATTTTGGATTAGGAATGATTAATTGATAAAGTCTAGGTAAATAGTCCAAAGTCTGAAAAACTCTGGTCTCATTTTGAATAAGGCAAACTCAACTTGTCTATAGTTTTCTTATTATAAAAGCAATACTTTTTCACTGTCCAAATAGAAAATGTGATGAAAGGGAATTTTTAAAACACTCCAATTCCACACAGGATTGCTAATTTCTGTACCAGCTTTCCATCTTCTTGGGAGTTGGAAATGAAGACAGGAATAAGAATTACCTTTGAAGCTGGGCCTGAGGGTGCATGGCGGTAATCCCAGCCCTCTGAGAAGCGGAGGAGGAAGATCCAAAGTTTGGGCCCAGCCTGGACAATTCAGCAGCTTTGCAAAGCCTGAGAGTACAGCTCAATG
Organism: Heterocephalus glaber; assembly: GCF_000247695.1. The sequence goes on from NW_004624787.1 coordinate 14,444,817, forward strand.
TGAAGGTCCTGGTTTCAAACCCCAGTACTGAAAAAAATAAAATAAAAAAATAAAAACAATTGTCTTTGAAATACATCAGATCATTCAGTGTTAGAATGATGCTCGGTAATCTGAGCAAGTGATGAAGTATTCTACTAAGCCATGTTATTTATTTGTTTTTGTTTTTTTTTTTGGTACCGGGGATTGAACTCGGGTCCTTAGCTTGCGAGGCAGGCGGTGGAACCACTGAGCTAAATCCCCAGCCCTAAGCCATGTTATTTAAATGTTAACAAACAAAAATATAATTTTCTAGTAACATTAAAATCACAAGTATGACTAGATATTGAGAATATGAAAAGCACATCAGATCAGACGTAGATCGAATTTACATCTCTTTCAGATTTACTCTGGGTTAAATTAATGGGAATTGAGAGGAAGGTCAGGTGGAAATCGCCACGTCATTTAAAGTGTGTTCTCTTGCTCTCCCCTCTTCCTCTCTTTCCCTTTTTCTCTCTTTCTTTTATTCTTTCTCATTTGCCCTCCACTCTTCTCAAGTTTAGGTGAATCCTAGTTAAGCTAAATGCAAAATGATGTGATGCTACTGTAATACTATTTTTGTATCTAGCCGTCAATCATTTAAAGTTACAAGAATTCATAATACTAATGGAAAAATTCAGAACAGTAGTCCTCCCTTATCTGGAGTTCCACTGGCTAAGGTTTCAGTTACCCACGGTTACTAGAGGTCCAAAAATATTAAACGGAGAAGTCCAGAAATAAATAACTCAGAAGTGTTAAGTAATTTTTATTATAGTATATTGCTATAATTATTCCATAAAATAATCCTTTAATCTCTTACTGTGTCTAATTTATAAATTAAGCTATCATAAATAGTTAAGATAGAAAAAGCAGGGCCAGGCATTTAGCTCAGCAGTTCTGCCACCTGCCTCACAAGCACAAGGTCCTGAGTTTGACCCCTGGTACTGGAAAAAAAAAAATAGAAAAAGCATTAAATTTGTGAATATATGTATACAAATAAACACTGTATTCTATACAATGTTGGGGGCTAGCTGAGGTCTCAGGGGTCCACTAGGGATCTCAGGACATATCTTCTTTGATAAGAAGGCACTATTATAGTACCCAAAGCATAAAGTAAAGAGTAAAAATCTCCTTTCTCATTCCCTTGTCTTTCCCTTCCACAGATGGAGGCAAAACCCAGAGATAGGCTAGAGACAAAGTTGGGGAATTTCTTCTTGGGCTTTTATAAATTATGCTCTTTTGTGATTGTGTATGTGTTTTAAATCATTTTTTAATGACTTGGAGAGTAAGGGGAGATTAAAAGCATGAATCCAACCTACCTGTCTTGAACCAGAAGCCCTTTAAGAGATTTTTGCAAGCAAGCACACACATTTATACATTTATTTACTTTATCAAAATAGAATCCTTCAGCACATATTGATTTGCACCCATGTTTGCCCTTGACATAGTTTAGACATTTTATCACATTAGTATTTATCTATAAAATTATTTTAAATCCAAAGAGTATATCATTATATGGATTCATTTATTTAATTAAGCTCTTACATTAGATGTTTAGGTTGCTTTTACTGTGTCAATATGATGATTATAGCTTGAATGATCTGCCTAGTAGCTGTTTTTGCATACATGCTTAACTACCTAAGGATGAAGTTATAAAATTGAAACAATATGTGCATTTTTTTTCTCCAGTAGTGGGGATCAGGACCCAGGCCTCATGATGTACAGTAAGCACTGTAACACTGAACCACTGAGCTACTTCCCCAGCCCAATGTGTACTTTTTTTTTTGCTTTGAGCTACTGGGATTGAACCCAGGACTTTGCGTATGGAAGCCAAGTAGTCTACCACTGAGTTCATCCTCGGCTCTTTTCAAAATTTTCAGGTTTTTTCTTTTGTACCAGGGATCAAACTTGGGACCTTGTGCTTGCGAGGCAGGCAGTGGAACCACTGAGCTAAATCCCCAGCCCTCTTTTTAAAATTTTATTTTAAGGCAGACTCTCACTCAGTTGGCCAGGGTGGCCTTGAACTTTAAATCATCCTGCCTCAGCTCCCCAACAGCTGGTTTTATAGCTCTGTGCCGCCATTTCCAGCCTGGTATGTTCATTTGTAAGGACTGTGAGTATACTGGATGCTTGGTGTTCTTACATTTTATTTAATATTTTATTTTATTTCAATTAACATATAAATTGTATATATTATGGAGTTTAATGTGATATATCAACTCATGCATACTGCATGCAGTAATCAAATCCAGCCTCCTTTGTTTTTTAGTACCCGGGATCAAACTCAGGATCTTGCGCTTGTGAGGCAGGTGTAGCACCAGTGAGCTAAATCCCTGGCCCAAATCCAGCCTCCTTTTATCCACTGTCCCCTTCTACTTTTCCCAAACTGTAGTAATGACTATTCTACATTCAGTCCCAGTGATTTTAGCTTTCATAGATGACAGAGAACATGTGGTACTTGTCTGTATCTGGCTCATTTCACTTAACATAATGTCTTCAAGTTCCATTTTGCTATAAACAACAGGATTTCATCCTTCTTTATGGCCAGATAATATTCCATTGGGCATATACACATTTTCTTTATCCAGTCATCCATTGATGGCACATAGGTTGGTTATATATTTTAGGTATTGTTAATAATGCCTCAGGAAACATAACGAGCTCGTTCTTACATTTTTAACTGTGCAATCTAGAAGCTAACAATGAATTTAGCTTCTTTTCTGGGTTGGGACACTCTAAACTGCTTTTATGTCAAGATCTGTTTCAGCTTCCAGAGTGGGAGTTCCCAGCAGCAGGCTTGTGGGGGTGGAAGTTTAATCCTTTTAACCATCCCAGTGAGTCACTCTCAGCTTCCTTTCTCCACCCTTCCTGAGCTCATACACATCCCTGCCTTTTTTTTTTTTTTTTTCAAGAGGCAGAATTTAACCTTCTCTTGGAGTGGAACTGGAAAGGGGCATTCATCTCTTCTAGATCAGCATTATTTCCAGATTGGGATTCACTGTGTCATTTAAGATAAAGCTATCTTTAGTTCTTAAGATCTAATTTAAGGCATCTTCACTGATTTCACAAAAGTGAGTAAAATCTCTAAGTCTTTAAAAAATATTAGCAATGAAAAAAATTATTATTTAAGGGACAGGGATGTAGCTCAGTGGCACCGTGCCTGCCTGGCAAGCGCGAGGTCCTGAGTTCAATCCCCGGTACCAAAAAAAAATTTTTTTGAGAGGTTTTTCTTGAGGGGCATTAGGAAGGTCTGGGGGTGTAGTTCAGTGGTAGAAGGCTTCCATAGCACTTACAAGGGCCAGGCTCCTGGTTTGATCCCAAACAAACAAAAAAGATGGTACCAGCATAGCACCCACTCTACAAGTGAGCTGTATATGCCCAGCCCTTGTCTTTTTTAAAATCTTATTTTATTTTATTTCTTTCTTTTTTAATGGTCTTTTGAAACAGGGTCTCTCTATTGTAGTTCAAGCTTGCCTTGAACTCACTACTCACGATGTAGCCCAAGCTGGCCTCAAATTCGAAACAATCCTGCCTCAGTCTCCCGAGTGCGGGGATTATAGGTGTCCACCACCACGCCCAGTTTATGGTCTTTGTTTTTTAAAAAGTTATGACATGAACTTGGGATGGACAGCTATTTGGGCAGTAAAATTACCACGGATTCTCCAACACCTAGGTAGATTTCCCATCTGATCTGTGCTTCTTCCCATTTGACTACTGGATGGCTTTCCCGAGCCTCTTGAGGGGCACAGACATGCACAACCCCCTACACCACATTCAGTTTTTTGTCTTCCTTCCATACCACTACCACTGAGATCTAACCATGGTTTAAAAATGTAATGTGGTCATTATGGCTGGTCGGGCAAAGGAAACATCAAAACAAATTTTGAAAATCTGTAGTGTTAACATAGCTGTAAAGTTGATAAAGGACTTTCACCCATCTTAATCTCATGTGCTCTTACAATGACTCTGTTCAGTAGGTACTATGACCCCATTTTACAGATAACCAAACTGGTGGTTGGAAGTTTAAACATTGCTCAGGCCAAAGTGTAGAGTTATCTTTCATTTCAGTATTCTCCCTTTCCCTATGTGCTCTGCCCAGGGAATGCACCCTGCTGAGACTGCTCTTAGCTGGAAGGGGAAGCAAGAAGATGAAGCAACCACTCTCCAGAGTTAGGGATTTTACAAGTTTTCTTATGAAGCCCTGAAATTCTCCTTTCCATCAGAATCAGACCAGACCTAGCCAACAGAGCAGAGAAAATGGATCTGGTTTTCCCTTCTCTGGGACTAAACTTATAGTCATCAAAATCTAGGATGAAATGTTTCAGTAAAAGAGACTCCACAGTAGGTTATCTTACCTACACCCAATTTGTGGTTCATTTTCAGGATAATTTACACACACAAAAGAAAAGGATAATTAGAACTTAGTAAAACACTGCTAGGGCCGGGGATTTAGCTCAGTGGTTTCACCGCCTGCTGCGCAAGTGCAAGGACCCAAGTTCGATCCCCAGTACCAAAAAAAACACTGCTATAAAGTCTTACACAATCCCTAATGGAGAGCTCTTTCTGCCCTGGTGTGGCTAAAGGCACATACTTGCTCAAGTTCAGAGCCAGTGTCAGGACAGAAATATCTACTTCAGTCCGGAAGAGTAAACAGAGAAAATGTAAGAAGTTCTGCCTCAAAGTGGCCTGGTTTACAATGATTAAGTTACCCAAGAAATGCACAAATGTGGCATTTCTTAATCAAGGTTCTCAATCAAGAAATATATGCAGATTGTGTTCCAAAGCTGAGATGTGAACAATTTTTTCTGTACAAACCTTGTACTTAGTGATTAAGTGCTAGAGTCCTCTCTAAAACATAGTAAAGCTACATTTATGCTGAAATGCAGTTTTCAAGTTCCCTAAGATTCCATCCTCAGTGAGTTTGGTAGCTCTCAACTGAGCATAAGAGGAGACTTAGGCCACTTCTGGCAGATGACCCAGAAGTATTCTGAGTCCCAAGTGTCAAATCAATGGGTTAGTGACTGAAGGACTTAGTTTCTTAGTTAAATTAAATTCCAATAGAATGAGATTTATATTTTGGCCAAAATGTATTTTCACGTTTCCTACGGAAGGGGCTCTTGTAGTTCTTTTGCTCCTTATGCCACTGGAACTTGTGTTGGACACAGAGCCAAGGCCTAGAAATACTTGCATCATGCAGTGAATAAGGAGGTTAACTAAGATGACTGGCATGCCTTGGTGTGATGGTTTTTTGCCAAGATGAATTCATTTCGATGAAATGAGAAGTTTGTCTAAGATCTGAGAGGAAGAGTGAGAGGTGGAACAATGGATTATTAATGAGGTCATACAAAAGGGTAAAGAGTCAACTCACAGCAAAAGATATGCAGGCTTCAGTGTCCTTATGATAAAATGTGGATGATAACAACTATAATACAGTTATTATATGGATTAAATAAGAAAATGCACATAGAGTCATTAGTAAAGTGTCTGGCAAATAATAATTGGCAGGATTCTAGGGTGGTCAGACCTAGGAGGTATAAAAAATGGAAGTTCCTACTTATAAGGGGGCCAAGTGACCTCTACAATCTTTGCCAGTGTAGGCTGTGTCACTGTAAACTAATTAAGGACCAACTATGATACTTGCCCCATCCCAGAAGCCTTATCACTGGGTAAGACCTAAAGCTATGTGATATGACTTAGAAAAACACCTGAAATGGTTTCCTACTAGCCCAGAGGTATGGGATCATGAAATAGAAATTGAATTAAATGATAATAGTCATATTTCACAACCCATTTCCGCTATTATTATTAGGGAATCCAAAGATATATTTAAATATCAAAGGAAAGAGCAGGGATTCAGGCACAAAGTAGTTAAGAGAAATTTTACTCCAGATACATTTTATCATATTAGTAGCCACCTTGTAATATCTACAGCAGTGGTGGCGAACCTATGGCACACGAGCCACAGTGGACTGTTTGTATCATTGAAAGCTCTAAAAGGTTCACCATCACTATCTAGAGGATCCCCTTGGGGAAGATCTGGTGGGAAGAAAGCTAGGGAACTCATTTTAAAACCTCTGTAGTCAGGCATGGTGCCCCACACCTGTGATCCTAGTACTTGGGAGGCTGAGGCAGGAGGATCCCCATGAGTTCAAGGCCAGCCTGGGCTATGTAGTAAGTTCAGAGCCAGCCTGAACTACAAAGGGAGACCCTACCTCAAAACAAAACAAAACGGGCTGGGGATTTAGCTCAGTGGTGCCACTGCCTGCCCTGCAAGCGCAAAGACCTGAGTTTGATCCCCCGTACCAACAAACAAACAAACAAACAAACCTCCTTTGTATAACTCCTTGTATAAGATTGAGAAAACATCCATTGTTTTACATGAAAAAATTAATAAATTGCAGGGGATGGTTATTCTTATAAGTGGGGAGAGGCAGGATGATGAGCTTGTTTAACTCATCTATGCAAATCAACCTTTCCTCAGTCTTTCAAAAACAATACCTTATAAAAAAAATACCTTGTACTTATTTTCTTAGATTAGATCAGAAAACTACCTGCCAACCTTCTCTCCTCCCTTTCTTTCTGTAGCACTGAGTATCAAATCCAGGGCCTCGTACACGTCAGGCAAGGTCTCTAGCACTGAACTACACCCCTCGCCCAAACCTACATTTTCTTAAATGTATTCTAACATTTACATTTTCCCACCAAGTCTAACCTTATTCTTCTTATTTATTTGAAAGCAGATTGATTCTAGCAACTTCTGAAAGAGAACATGGTGGTCTGGGTAAATGATGGTATTCCAAGAGGCAGGGTAGGAAAGAAGAGAAAGAAGAGGCAAAGCAGCTGCTGGAAGTGACTGTTGCCATTAGGGAAGTGTGGAATGTGGAAAATTGCCATCACAGATCATAGGTGAAGATTTCAGGGGCCTGGGAGTGTGGTACAATATTTGCCTGGCACACATTGAGGCTCTGAATTTGATCTGCAGCACTGCAAAAAGACAAAAAAGACAGAGTATGGAGCTATCTGGTGTTTGCTTGTTTGTTATTGCCAGGCTGAGGACTGAGCCTAGGGCCGTGGACATGCTAGGCAAATGCTTTAACACTGAGCTATTTCCCTTCCCTGGAGCTATCTGTTAAGTATGATAAAAACTCACCCAGGTTAACCAGGTTGGATATAGTCATTTGCATTCATTTTTACCACCTTCTATAGTCACCTCATGTTTACTTCACATTACTGCAGGAATTAAAGAGCTCAAAACTATATTTCCTTTTTTTTTTGGTACCAGGGATCAAACTTGGGTCCTTGCACTTGCGCAGCAGGCGGTGAAACCACTGAGCTAAATCCCTGGCCCTATATTTCCTATTTTTCACCATCCATAAAACTCAATACCAGAAGAACTGTAAATCTAAATGTGAACAATAAAGATTTCCCAAGAAAACACAAAATACTCCTATAATCTTGGAATTGGCAAAGATTTTTTTAAAAGACACACAGAAAATAAATGAACCATAATGGAAAACATCTGATAAACTTAACTACCTAAAAGAATGAAAAAACAAGCCACAGAGTGGCAAAAGACATTCTCAACACATACATCCAACAAAGGACTGATATTCAGGGTAAATAACTACAAAGAACAAGAAAAAGTCAGACAAGTCAATAGAAAATAAGGTGGAAGACTTGAACAGGCATTCATGGAAAAGGTTATTCAAATGGCCAAGAAGCATATGAAAAGTGCTTAACTTTTTAGACATCAGGAAAATGAAAACTAAATGTGATTTAGGGAAATCACCATAATGTGATTTCAATACATTGTACTAGCTTTTCAAATGAATGACTAAAATCTAAAAGGTAGAAAATACTAAGGGCTTTGTTTGTTTGTGATACTAGGGATTGAACCAAGGCCTCACACTGAGCTATATCCCAAAAGCCCAGCCTTTTAAAATTTTTATCTTGTGATAGGGTCTTGCTAAGTTGCCCAGGCTAGCCTTGAACTTGCAATCTTCCTGCTTCAGCCTCCTGTGTATTATAGACCTGGAAAAGAGCATGATAGATGAGGGTGGTTTGGTATGCTAACAATTTCTCTTGAGTTGGATGGATGCTGTCTAAATGTGTATGTTCACTTTATTCACCAAGTTCTATCATGATGGTTTGTGCATTCTTCTGTATATGTTATACTTTAACGCAATTGATTTCTACTTAACAACAGCTATAGTTTTTATGTTGCCCTGCTAGTAGGATTCTGCATAGAATTGAGATTTTGCCAGCTGGATGTAATGAGGTAGGATTTGGAAGATAAAAGGAAGATGGAAGCGGGCCAGGGATTTAGCTCAGTGGTGCCTCGCTTGCCTTACAAGTGCAAGGTCCTGGGTTTGATCCCTGATACTGCAAAAAAAAAAAAAAAAAAGATGGAAGCTATCTTCCCTTGTAGATTTCACTGTGGCCTTTGATAGACATGCTACATTAAATGTGATTTGTAGTGACCAGACTTGTGTCCACCAACTCTACTGGTGAGAAATGATGATGGCAGTGGTGTCTACAGCTTCCTGACTTCTAGAGGGTAGCTGTGTGACCCAATCAGAAAGCTGACAGTTTCTGAGTTCTGTTCTTCTAGCCCTTCTAATGGTTGTGTAAGCATAGGATTCCTCTTCCACACCAAGAAGGGGTCTGCATCAAATCCTGACTGATCAGTCAACTAATAGCACAACTGGAAGGCAACCAAGTAGTACAGGACAGTTGTGGATGATCTTAAGAATCTTTGGAAAAGGCCATCACCATTGCAATCCTATCACTTAGGTTGTCATTGTCATGAGAAAGTTCTGCATTGGACCTAACCTAAATCTATTCTGACATGGTGAAACTATTGACTTCAGGATGTGCTGGTTTCTGCTGCCATTCTACAATGATTCTTAAGATATCCTTTGTCTTCTCTTCACAGTAGTGCCAATGCTTTTAACTTTTCTTTACATGTTCTTCAGCTCTTCCAAGTTGTGAACATTTGAATAAAGAATCCATATAAGGACTCCATTCTGGCAGGATTAGCTGTTCTTCTCTTTTGGTTACACTACCAAGTTCACACTTGCTTATCTTACCAAAGCCCTACACTGCTGACTCAAGTTTAGCTGACGATACCAACCCAGTATCATGTTATTATTAGCCAGGATTTCCCATGGATTGAGGTAGATCTGCAGAGGATTGAAAAATAAAACGTCAGCCATGAGAGTTTTTACCTGTTTTGCCAATACAGAATAATACCTAAAATAATAGATTTAAATAATGAAGATCGGAAGCCAGGAGAAAATTTACTTAATAGGCAAAGAGGGATCACTGAATTGTGGAACTGTACAATCAGAAGGAATCTTAGGAATAGCCTAGGTATACCAGGAACCTTAGCTCAGGTTTGTTTCCAGGCTCCCAATACCTTCCAGTGCCCAATACCTTGTGGTCTGTAAACTCTTCCTCCTCAAGAAGGGACTCAGGTAGCAGCATCAGCACTACCTGAGGGCTTGTTAGTATTACATAATCATGGGCTCCAAGACTCATCAAATTAGAATTTGCATTTTAACAGGATCCCTGGTGATTTGTATGCATGTTAAAATTTGAGGACTATGGGTAAAAGTACCACAAGTACTTGTTTCACTACTTAAAAGTCTTGTTATGTTTCATAAAAAACCCAATCTCTTTTAGGTAAGGTCCGTATTATTGTAAGTCTTGTAATAACAGACTATTTCAGTAGCAAGATTAAAGAAAAAGAAAAATTCTTTCTAATGATCTCTGGAAAAAGAGTATCTATTTGAGCTGTGTTAGTTTTTTTTTTGTTTTTTTTTTTGGTACCGGGGATTAAACTGGGGACCTTCCGCTTGTGAGGCAGGCGACGGAACCACTGAGCTAAATTCCCCGCCCTGTGCTAGTTTTTAATGTACCCGTTCAGATTTTAATCCACTAGAAAAATAGTCTATTTGGTAGTAGCATGTCCTGAAAAAATAAGCACAATAGAATTTAACGTATTTAAATGGATATTTAACTATGAAGCCCTCAGTGATTTAGTTTTCAATTACACAAAGGTAATTACACTAGAATCTACCTCATTCGCCCTTCCGTGAGAAAGTGTGGGAGTGTTGTAATAAGCTAATGCTTTCAGGCAATGACTGATCTCCACTCGTGTTTGGCCAGGACCCAGATTCATTTGCTTTGAGCAGTTTAGGTTGTTTGCCAGGAATATAAATGATGGAAATGCCTTTCCTTACCCTTCTCACAAATGAAGTCACATCGCTGTTCAGGGTGCTGGTGAGGCTACAGACCCAGGCTCTCAGACTCAGGAGGACTAACCCACCAGGAGGCTTGGGCCCTAGAGGGAAAGATGGGACCCCAGAGAAGGACAGTGTCACAACTGGATTCTTCCTAGTGTAGAGGTTCCTAAAATTTGCATGCTGAAGAGGTTTCTGGAGAGCCGGCTTTTAGTGTAGGTTGTTTTTAGATGAGAAGTTTGAGAAGTTTGAATAGCACAAAAATGGACTTTGCAAAATTTAAAGAGACAGTATTGTAAAGTTAGCAAGTTTAATAAGGGCACCTTCTCTCCACTCCCACTAACTGGAAGAGATTTATCCTAGATTTAAACTATGCCCTTGAACAACTTAGATGTCCATTTGCCCTGGTGTTCACTAGTGAAAGTACACAGATGATAACATATGGTCAATAACTTTCCTATCTTATCTGTCAAGTAGAATAAATAAGTTGATAAAGTGCTTTTTTAATTGGAGAGTTAATAACTTACTCAAAAGTAGACTTTAATTACTGGACCTTGCTAACAACTCACTTATGAATTAATTACGTAAAATCATTGCCAACTTTAATCTCTGTATAAGGTTGAAGGTGAACTTCACAGCACTCAAACCTAAAATTAATGTTAATGACATACAAGATAGAATATTATTAAGTCTGTTATTCATCAGTATAAATAGAAGCAAAATACAGTAGGTAGCAGTGTAAGTCTAGATTTAGAATCCATTTGGGTTTACAAAAGCCATCTCCATCCAAAACATGTTCCTGTCTGGGCTGGATGTGTAGCTCAGCAGTAAAGCACTTCCCTAGCATGCTCAAGGCCCTGGGTTTGAGTCCAGCACCTCAAGGTCAAAAACATGTTCTTATTCTAAGCCTTATCTCATTTGAGGAAACAACCCTTGTACCGGATTTGTGAGAGTAGAGCCCTAAATTTTCTTTCTTTCCACATGTGGAAGGTACAGTAAAGAGATATTTTAGTCAAGAAATACATTCTAGGCTCAAATCCTAGAAAGATGGTGATTTTCATAAATTTTATAAAGTTAAGAGGGGGGCTAGGGGTTTAGCCTGGGGTAGAGTGCAGGCTCAGCATGCTCAAGAGCCTGGTTTCAATCCCTAGTGCTTGCACACACACACAAGGCTATTCTTCCTGACAAAAGGAAAAATGAGCAATAGGGGACAAAAAAGGAGAAATCTGAATACCTTCAGATATTAGGAGACTCTGTCTTCAGTCCTCAGGTTAAGTTTCTGTTTCCCTTCTAAAGCTTACAAAAGGAAAGAATGCTTCCAGCTGCAAGTAGAAAACAGTAAGCTGCTCTGGGGGAGACAATTGTTTTTGTTTCGTTTTGTTTGTTTTGCTTTGTTTTTTGAGACAGGGTCTCACTAGTAGTTCAGGCTGGCCTCGAACTCACTGTGTAGCCCAGGCTGGCCTCGAACTCACCGTGATCCTCCTGCCTCTGCCTCCCAAGTGCTGGGAGTATAGGTGTGTGTCACTAAGCCCAGATAATTTATTCCTTTTTGTTGTGTTTTTGTTTCAGTGCTGGAAATTAAACTCTGTGCCCTGTGCATGCTACACAAGTGCTCATCACGGAGCTATATACTTCTCCCCAACCCTAAATTGTTCCTTTAGAAAAGAAATTATAGATATCACAGAAGTGTTTTTAAAAATATTCACACACTCTCACATTTAGTTTTTATGGTCAACTGACTATTGACCAGGGCGCTAAAATAATTCAATGAGGAAAGATTAGTTTTTTCAACCAATGGTTCTAAGACAACTGGATAATACATGCAAAAAAATGAGTGTAGACCATTACTTCCCACCAAAAACATAGAAGAAATCATAGGCATAAATCGTTGTCAAAAAAGCACAAGAAACAAAAGCACAGATAAAGTTGACTACATTTCAAGGGATAGCATCAGGAAACCTATAGAATGGGAGAAAATGGTTTCAAATCATATATTTGATATGGGATTTTTATCCAGAATACATAAAGAACTCTTACTACTCGATAAGGAAAAGTCAGCCCATTGGGCAAAGGATCTGAACAGACATTTGTGTAAATAACATATACTGTGAACTTTTTAAAAAGCTCAATCTCCAAAAAAGGTCCCGAGTGGCCAGCAAGGCTTAAATGAGAGGAGCCTGGTGTCCATCCGCCGATGGGGGTGTTAAACATACTCTGTGTTTCTGGAACATCCGCAAACTAAACTTTGAGGCTCTTGCCCGGGCATGTTCCTGTTTCAGCTGCTAAATAAACAGCCTTGGGGAAAGTCCTACTTTGCTCCCCCGTCTGACCCGCGAGCTGATCGGCAGTCAGCTCCTCAGCACTGAGGGCCTCCCTCCCGCAGCCGCCGCTGGCGTCATCACTGCTATTTACATAAGCAGAGCCCCACAGCTTCAGCGGGAGCTTTCTACACGGAAGCCAATCCCTTTCTTTGTTTCTTGGAGCACACTTTTCTTTTGTACCCAAGTCTGAGTCTCCCTGGTTTGTAAACTGCTTTTTTCTTTTTCTAAATAAAACTACCTTTTTTTTTTAGTCTTGAGTTCTTTCCTATTGAAAAAAATGTTTACCATGATTAGCCTTGGGGAAAATGCAAATCAAAACCACAGTGAGATACCACTTCCAGCACCGCTAGGAAGGTTAGATTTTAAAAAGACAGGTAATAACATGTGTTGGTGAGCGTGTGGAGGCATCGAAACCGTCATATATTGTTGGTGGTAATGAAAAATGGTACAGAACTATGGAAAATAGTCCGGTAGTTTCTCAAAAGATTGCACATAACGCTACCCTATGAACCAACCATTCCTCTTAGGTATATAATCCAGAGAAATAAAAACATGTCCATGAAAAAACATATATATAAATGTTCATAGAAATGTTGCTCACAACATCAATGTCTATCAACTGATTAACAGAGAAATAAAATATGTTATTTTCATATAAGGGAATATTATTCAGCAATAAAAAGGAAAAGTGGGCACATGTGACAATGGATGGACCTTGAAAACATTATGTTAAGTGAAGGAAGCACCACATATTGTATGATACCACATATTATATGATTATTCGTAAGGTACAGGATAGGCAAATACATAGAGATAGAAAATAGATTAGTGGTTGCCGGGTGATAGGGTAGGGTGTTGGGTAAAAATCAGGACAGGATGTTAGCAATGGGTACAGAGTTTCTTTTGGGGGTGATGAAAATGCTCTAAAATTGATTCAAGATGATGATCACAGATCTCTGTGAATATTCTAAAAACTACTTAATTTTATACTTTACATGGGCAAATTATATGGTACATGAAGTCTTTTTTTTTTTTTTAAGCAAAAGAGACGTTTGTCATATCCAGGTAGAAGCATTTAAAACCCAGCACATAATTCTCTATGCTTTCTTTTTCTTTGCTAAGGCAATCATAGACATGCATGTTGATAGGAAGCTGCCTTAAAAGTCAAAGCAACTAAACACAGCGCCAACATAAGGAAAAAAACTGGTCTGGAGACACACTCAGACCTAAAGCTGACGCTAAGTGAACAAGAAATAAAACCTTGAGTGTTAAAAAAAAAAAAACATCAAAAAACAAAACACACTTCATTCAAATTTTAGTGTTGAAAGAGGATTTAGAAATAGCTCACCTACTCCAGAGTTTCTCAGCCCCTTAGAACTAGTGACATTTTGGGTTGGTTCATGTTTGCTATGGAGGGCTGTCCTGGGGATTGCAGGATACCTAGCAGCAGGATTCTTAGCGGAATGCATGCGCCGTATGTGTTAGGAACCACTGGTCTAGCCTAACAGTTCCTGTGCTGCGAAAGAATAGGGTTCCACACTTTGGTAAATGTGGAAAACAGTAAGCTAAATAAACTCTCCCTTGCCTGCCCCTCAACCCACATTTTACAGCAACTAAAGCTGGGAATAGAAAGGTGAAATGTCCTTCCCTTGTGTCCCTCAACCGACAATCTGGTCATAGTTCTGGGGCAAGAACCTGGGTCTTCTCAAGCTTAGATAATGCTTTTTCATTCTTTAGAAACTAAGCCTTCTACTTCTTCATTTGCTGTCACCCAACTAAGGTGTTGAGATTTGTCAGCAGATTCTGCTGAAGGGTCCCAGTTTAGTTCTCCCATGAGGTCTTCCCTCATTTTGAGATTTAGATATAGAACTGTGGCCTCTGTGAGGTGATCCAACCTCTCTTAACGAGGTTGGTGACACCAAGTTTGAAGAGCAATGGGATAACGTCACAAAGGCACCTGCAGTTAATTCTACTCCTTAAGATGTAACAAGGAACGGGGCTGGGAATTTAGCTCAGTGGTTCTGCCGCCTGCCTCGAAAGTGCAAGTTCCCGAGTTCTGTCCTGAGTTCAATCCCCGGTACCCGGCCCCCCCTCAAAAGATGTAACAAGGAAGGACTGAAGATCTACTGCGTGGATTTGCAAGACAGGACTCAAATACAGCACAGATTAGACTGAATGCACCAGGAGGCATCAGGAACTATGGACAAATGTGATAAACTATCCTCAAGAGCAAAAGAGATGTAGATATATTCTGAGGTTTATTCAGCTGATAGGGCTTGTACTCAAGGTTCATATTGAACCTTCAATGCCACACAAAATAAAAAACATATTTAAAAAATTATGCCTAAATATTAACATTGATAAAACAGGAAAATATACTCTATCAAGTAATACCAATTGATATCAAAAACTGGGTAAAGATTTTAGACTACCAAATCTTTTTAGAAATCCAAACAGGATTTTTAAAAGATTTCTCTCTCTCTTTCTCTCTGTCTCTCTGTCTGTCTCTCTCTCTCTGAATACATTTTGGACCTATTATGTCAAATACACATTAGGATGATTTTTTTTTTCTTTTTTGAGACAGCATCTCACTATGGAGTTCAGGCTAGACTTGAACTCACTATGTAGCCCAGGCTGGCCTCAAACTCGCAGTGATCCTCCTGCCCCAACTTCCTGAATGCTGGGATTACAAACAGAATGATAATTTTGACGGGCTATTACTCACATCAGCCAAATAATACGTTGCAAGAGCTGGGTTTCTTCCTAACATTTGGGGGCCAAGGGCGATGAATACAAAGGTAGGTCCATACTCCAGATGTCTACCTACAAAATGTTGTGAGTCAAATTGTTAAATAAAACATGTTCTAGGGCCAGGGATTTAGCTCAGTGGTTTCACCGCCTGCTGCGAAAGCTCAAGGACCCGAGTTTGAGCCCCGGTACCAAAAAAAAACCAAAAAAAAAACCCCACACAAAAACCAAAAAAAACCATGTTCTATTATCCTATTCTGATAATTGCCTTTTTAAAAACCTGAAGGCCAGGGTTGATTGAATAATTCTTGGGAACCTTGGAAGACTTGGAGGGGTGGGAGGACTGGACCCCAATTGCAACCTGAAACTCCCGCTTCTCTTCCCGGGCCCCTCGGACGGAGCCGGGCCTGCTGTGGGCGCCCTCATCCCCTTCGCTTGTGCTCCGTGCACCTCGGCACACAGTTCTAGGTGCCCCTAGGCTGACGCCACATCCTGGTAGCCTGGTCTGCCCTGGGCCGGCGGAGGAAGTCCAGGCGGCCCTGGAAGTCGTCTGGGGGCCTTTGAACAAGGAATTCCAGGAGGTCGGAGATATCCCGGGTGTGGGCTAGAAGGGCGCAGAGGAGTTTGCCCCCACTCCCCACCCTGTGGTTAGGGAACGGCAGGGAGGGTCGGAAACCAAGCTGGGAAGGCCTGGGGCAGTCCCAGGAGCCGCGCACTCCGGGAAGTACTAATTAGCGTGGGACACGCGATCCTGGTCCGCTGCGCAGGCCTGCGTCGGCAAGGGGAGGAGGCCGGGCGGGCAGGCGAGTCCGGACAGGGAGGCCGGTGCGCGCCCCGCTCGCCCTGCGCGGGGCACAGAAGCGCATCAAACCTTGGCAAAGCGGAGCCGGCCAGTTTGGGAGAGCCTGGCCAGAATCAAGAGCCTGTTTAGTTAATGATTTAAAGGGGCATTCACCTTTTCACTTTATGGAGAAAGAGCCTAGAAGACTTTTTGTTTTGTTTTGTTTTTTGTTTTTCCCACTACTGGGGGTTGAACGCAGGGCTTTGTGCATGCTAGGCAAGTGAGCTACACCTTTAGCCCCTTAAAAAAACTTAGGTTCCGGTCAGGGATTTAGCTTAGTGGTCCCGCCACCTGCCTTGCAAGCGCAAGGTCCCGGTTCGATTGATGGTACCACAAAACAAAACAAAACAAAAAAACCAACTTAGGTTCTTTTAGATTTTGAGACAAGAGCTCTCTAAGTTGGCCAAGCTGGCCTTGAACTTGTGAACGTCCTACCTTGGCCTCTTGAGTAGGTAGGATTACAGGCATGTGTCACCTTGCCCAAAGATTCTAGTGTTATTTCTATCAGGGCCACTGAACTTTCTATCTTCCTTTTTTTTTTGGTACTGGGGATCAAACTCATGACCTTGAGCTTGTGAGGCAGGAGCAATGCCACTGAGCTAAATCTCTGGCCCCCACTGAACTTTCTGTTTGTCCTGTTCACTGTGATCCCGTCCCCTCTCCCTGCACCATTATCACAGTGCTAATGACACATCTGTCCTTGCCTACCTTTCCCTCAGCCTGTTACCCACGCCGACAGTTTCACTAAGATCCCCACAGGTGCTTCCTCCTGTTGGTCCTTCACTCATTCCTGTGTTCCGGCACTGAGTGAAGTCCAGGACATACTGCTTCTGCTCCCAAGCAGAAGATAATGCTACAGAAAATGTAAAACTCAGGTGCAAGCTGATATCAGCTGGTTGGCACTAGCTGAGCCCTCATTACTACCAGATAATTCGTATTTTTCGAAATTGTCTTCCTACCACATTCTCCCGTCACTGTCCCTTTTCTACATCTTTCTTATTTCCCTCAAGCTCCAATCCCAGTTCTGCATATAACTTTCCCCTCTTGCTTAGGGGAAGAAGCCCACTGAGAAATATTTAAAGGTGATCCCCCCTCTTCTTCTGCCTCACTTCAGAGGAAGAAGAAAGAAGGGAGCCTGCTCCTTCCCAAGAATGGTTTTACTCTTGTGTTCTGAATCCTGTGGACTCACATTCCCTGTATACATGGAGTCAGGCGTGGGCTTTGCTCTGTTCTGCACTTCTGCTTCTTATTTTGCTAGTTTCCTTCCTTATTCTTTTTTCCCCCCTTGAGACAGTGTCTCACTGTGTAGCCTAGGCTGGCCTTGAACTCATGATCCTGCCTCAGCCTCCCAAGTGCTGGGATTATACTACCATGTCCCCCTCTCCCTTAATCTTCATTTCATCAAAACATATAGGTCCACCCTTCCCTTCCTCTCCCTCCTTCCCTGCCTCCCTCTCTTCCTTCCTTCTTCCCCTTCCTTTCTCTTCCCTTTCTTTGTGTTCTGGGTATTGAACCCAGGACCTCCCACCTGCTAAGCAAATGCTGTACCACTGAGCTAAATCCCCAACCCAACATCCAGTGTTTTGACCCCTCTTCTACTGCCCCCACCAATCAGCAATACAGTATTCTGGTTCACTTCTATTTCCACTGAACCGAGATATATCTCACATCACTTTGCACATGTTTTTCATTGCCTTGTCAATCTCCTTGCCCTCTGGTCCTTCTGTCCCATCTTCTCAGCAAATTCAATTCTTAGATCAACCCTGCTATGCATTTTCTCAGCTCTTATCATTAGCAGTGTAAATTACTAGAGAAAAACCACCCAATTGCTCGGTCTAGTGCCCATGCCAATTTTGGTGTCTAACTCAGATGCTCAGTAGGTAGTAATCCTCATATTTGGGCTTTCTTCCTCTCTCCTGCCCTTGGTAACAATTCTAACCCTATGGCACTCTCAGTTCCTTCCCTCTCGCCATCTTTCAGCCACCATCCTTTTCGTACTTGCCAGAACTTGGAAGAAATCCTCTTTCCTTTCTCTTCTACCTAATCCACTTGGTAATCATCCTTTCGATCTTCCTTCCTAAGCATCCTCTACACCCACCCTCTTCTCTTCATGTTGTCATTTTCTCAATTCAAGCCACCATTTCTGTCTGGTATTAGCTTCATCTCTCTCCAGCCCATCCTCCATAGTCCTCCCAGAGTGATATTTGTTTAGGGAAGGGAAGTAGATGCTGAGTTGGAGGTGGAGGAGCAGGAGACAGAGTCAAAAGAGAAGATCCAATGTCTAAAAGCAAAGGGTTTCATTGAGTGGAAAATGGATATGTGTGCCATTGAAACCCTCTTCTCTGTCTCTTCGTGAAATCTTCTTTCTTTCTTTCTTTCTTTTTTTTTTTTTTGGTACCAGGATTGAACTTAGGACCTTGTGCCAGGTGTGGTGCCACTGAGCTAAATCCCTGGCCCTCTTTGTGAAATCTTTAGTCAAACAAACCTACATTGCCTATCTAGGACCTTGAATTCATGACCAATTGCCTACATTGCCTATTGGTTTGTGGACTTGATTAGCTTTTAGGGAAACAATAATGTACTGAGTCTTTCTATAAGACAATAAGAGTGACAGTGAAGGTGACTAATATCAGGCTTGCCCATTTTGTGTGCGTATGTATGTGTGTATTTATAACAAATACTTATCACACACCTATCAGGTACCAGGCACATGCTAGTTGCTAGAGAGTGAACACAGACACAGACAGACATGGTCCTGCCTTAAAAAGCATTCTTAGTTTAGTGGGAGAGCAAACAAATTAAAGAATCACATTGTGCCAAGTGCTCTGACACCAGGAGTTTATGGATATGCACATAACCAGGGCACTTTTTGTCAGGGGGCCGAGGAAGACTTCCTGGGGAAATGACATTTAACCTGAGAGCCAAGGAATGTGTGGGAACTAGCGAGGTGTAGAGAAAGCTGGAGAGAATCTTCTAGGAATGTGGAAACGTCCCGAAAGAAGAGCAAGTATAGAAGTGAGAGAGGAAATTGTGGGGAGTGAGATGGATGAAGTAATCTGTGGGCAGATCTGAATTTTTATGTTAAGTTTAAAAATTTAAACTTTATTTTAAAGGCCCTAGGAAGCTACAGATGGTTTTAAGCCAGTGAATAACCTGTTTAGACTTGTGATTTGGAAAGAGCATGTGACAGGACAATTTGTGAAGTATTAGTGGAATATTCACGTCTCACACATCTTTCTCCTCAGCTGTGGACAGCTAACCTGCACCCTGCTTCCCACCCTGCCTGCATAGGTGCATGTGCACCTGTGTGTTCAGTGAATAGAACGCACACATCCTCTCTCTCTCTCTGTCTCTGTCTCTCTCCCTCCCTCATCAGTTTCTTTTGCCAGTAGAGTGGAAAGCCAATTAATTTTTGTGGAATTGGTCTGCTATTGAGAAAGACCCAGACTCTATGTTACAAAGGGCTTTGCACTCAGAGATTAAACCAAGGAGATGGCACCAGTGTGTAAGAGCGAACTGGATTTTCTCCTCTGTGCTATGAGGGGAGAAGAGACGGCCTGTTACAGAAGGGAATACACTAAGCAAAAGGAAGGAACATTGCTGCACTGCTTGCTGGGGTTGTGGGGAACATGGCTGCTCCTCTGAGGTGAAGGCTACAGCATTTGTAACCTATTGGGGACACAACCAGCTCATCACCACTCATCAAAGCCAGCAGGCTCTAATATCTAATGTCCTGCAGGACACACTGGACCCTGCTTGTATTGACAGAATAAAAATCCATTGCATTAGGACCACCACATGTGAGACTAGATGGACACACACCCCCAATCACAACATGCAGTCAGTCACAAATGGATCTCTATACTCTTCCTCACTTCCTTTGAGCAGCCATCTCCAAGAGCCCCAAGAATAAGAAGCAAGAACAGGGGAAGGAAGCTCTGCAATTGAATCCTTACCTGGGATCAAACACAGGACCTTGCACTTTCGAGGCAGGCATGGTGCCACTGAGCTATATCCCCAGCACCTTCTGCAATTGAATTCTGAACAGACATATTTATAGGATGTGATGGAAAACTATAGTGAATGCTTAAATTTAAAAACTTATTACAGTAAAAGACACACTGCCATTAACTCCCCTGAAAATATCCCCCCACCCACACACACACACACACACACACTTCCAACACACTTATCCAATCATTCTTGCCACTTTCTGATGCTGTTCTGGAAGTCCTCTTTCACTAGTGTCTTTAGCTGTGCTCTTGTGGCTGCCTTAGAATCCTGAATTGATTCAAATGTTCACCTTTCATGGTCATTTTGACATTGGGAAAGAGCCAAAAGGTACATGGTGCCAGATCCAGTGAATAAGGTGAATGAGGACACAGCTTAATGCTTTTATGAGCCTGTCTTCTTGTTGGATGACACTCATCAACATTCTCTATATTTTTATCACACTTTGAGAAGGGACTTCCGCAATGGCTTTAGAAAGTGGCAAGTATGATGGGATAAGTATGTGGGATTAGTAGCAATGCATTTTTTACTGTAATAAGTTTTTTTAAAAATGTAAACATTCGGGGGGAATGTAAACATTCATTGTAAATTGTATATTTTGATCACCCATTGTATGTACTTTCTTTTTTGGGGGGGAGTACTGGGGATCAAGCTCGGATCCTTGCACTTGAGAGGCAGGCAGCAGAACCACTGAGCTAAATCCCTAGCCCTGTATGTACTTTCTTTTAAAAAAATTTTTTTTCCATTAAGTTTATTGGTATATTTTAGGTATAAAATAGTTACATTCACCATTGGGATCTTGTACCATTACATGAGTATCTTGGTTCTTATTTTGTTCCCCTTCCCCTGCCCTCCCTTCACCCCCTCCATCCTTCCCTATTTGCAAAGACTTTGTTTCCATTTTTTTCCTCTTCTCATATTTTTTCTTTTTTCTTCTTTCCTTTCCCCTACCCCTCCCACTTCCCCTGCTCCTTTAGACCCTTACTTCCTATTACACAATATCAATTATACATTTTTCAAATTACAATATCAAGATCTAGGAGACATTACCACAGATTTTACGGAATTTAAAAGGATATAGAAAGCATATTACAAAAACCTTTTTTGAAGTAAATTTGATAATTTCTTTTTTTTTTAAATTTGATAATTTCTAAGAAGTATCTTGGAAGACAAATTAATGAAACTAACTCTGGAGGAAATATAAAATTTGAATAGCACCTATTAAAGAAAGGATATTCCTAGCTTGAAAACCTACCTATATGAATGACAACAGCAGGCTCATAAACATTTTAACTGATAAATTATATCAAACAATTACAGCAGAAAAAAGAAGGAACACTTCTCCACTCATTTTAGGAACTCAACATTGTGCTAATCCTAAAACTGGATAAAGATAATAGAAGAAAAAAGTATGAACACAGATAGAAATTTGTTTAACAAAACAAACTATTAGAAGTCAGATCTGGCAGGATGTAGAAAGTGGTTTTGTTATAGGGATGGCAGTGTTGGTTCAGCATTGGAAGATCCACCCCGCAAAATCATCATTTTAACAGAGGAAAGGAGAAAGCCATATGATCCTGTCACTAGTTGGAGAAAAACTCGTATGTACTTTCTTTTTTTTTTTGGTAAGGGTGATCGAACCCGGGTCCTTGCGCTTGCGCAGCAGGCTGTGAAACCACTGAGCTAAATCCCCAGCCCTGCCTCCCCCCACCCTGTACTTTCAATGGGCAGAAATATCACCAGCTTCACTTGAGAGCGTCTAGATTAAGTCGTCTGGTAGGAAGAAGGTTGGAGGTTTAAATCCAGAAGTCAAATCAACTTCAGGGGGAAAAAAAAACCACTCCATTTTTGCATACTTGAGTGTTGTGGAATCTGTTATCTGGGAGATTCCTTGTGCATTACAATCACATGGCTACTGTGAGGAGGAATGGTTTGAAAGGCAAACTGAAAACAGAGTGATAGGTTGTAGGTGACGTATGATGGAGGCAAAGGAAAGGCACTAAGCAGGTAACAGGAACAAGAATTTGGGGTGATGCAACTCAACAGTGAGGTGATGAAGAGAGAGCAGTCAGAGATGGCGTATGAGTTTCTGGCTGTCGCAATGAGTCCATAGAAGTGCTCATCACTTATGGTAAACTCAGGAAGATGAATGGATTAAAGAGAAATGAGTTTAGTTTAAGGTGCCTGTGGAACCAACTAATACAGTCTTATGTTCAAGAGAAGGGTTGGGCTAGAAAGAGACATGTGGGAGCACGTAGATGGTGTCTCAGATGCTCAGGCACAAGAACGCATCAAGGAGGGATATGTCAAATGGTCACACGAGGACAGAAACAAAAAGTGGCCCTGGACTTTAGCTACAGGAAGATCATGGGTTATCCGGAGATGGCAATTTTGGGGAGTGAGTGGGAGATGAGGAAGTTGAAACAGCAAATGAAGACAACTTTTCCAAGAAGTTTAGCTAGCGAGGGGAGAGAGGACTGTGGGTAGAGGGGGATGTGGCTTTATTTTTTCATGTCAGAAGGAAGGAACCAGTAGAGGGGAAGAGGTTGAAGATACAGATAAGAGTAAGAAAGAATAACTGAGAGAGAATGGATCCAAAAAGTAAGGGCCATGAGCAGGCAGCCCATGGATGACAGCTGGAGGAGAGTGTGGTAGAATGACTCTGTAGCCAGACATTTTAGAAAATGTATTGTATCTTATTGTGAGAAAAGGGAAAATCAATTTGCTTTTTTCCTATATCTCTTACAATTTTTTTCCTCACAGGGCTTGGGATTTAGCTCAGTGGCACCGCGCCTGCCTAGCAAATGCACGGTCCTGAGTTTGATTTCCAGTTCAAAAAAATTCTTTCCTCACAAGCTTTTCCTTCATGGCCCCAGGAATCACATTCTATCAGCAAACTCCCTGTGACCTCTAGCCTCTTCACTGAACATTCTTTACCCTTCTAGCCCTAAGAAACCTACTACCCCTACCTCAGACACATTGCTTTCTCTACAGCCCTCATAAGTGGAGGCTGTAGGCTCAGGTCACACACTGCCATTTCCATGGGTTTCAATTCTCTGCCCACTGAGACCCAGGCTACAGAATGAGTCCTCTCCTGAGGCTACCTAAGGGTCCCCAGCCACCAATCATTTCTTCAGCACAGAAAAGACACTCAGCATTTTGGACGCTCCAAGGTTTTAGGAGTCGTGTGCAAGGAATGAAGGGTAAAAACCGAGTGTCTACTTCTTGTAAGATCGCCACATTACAGAGGGGAGCAGGAAATTTAGTCAAATGAGAGGATATCCGTTGTCCATTTATAAGAAGATAACTCATTGGAAGGGCCTCTCTTCTCCTGAGCACACAGCAAGGATGGCAAGGTCTGAGGGATGGTGGTTTGGGCAGGCTTCGTGGACATAGGAAAATAGCCAGGCCTCTCAGGATTCCCCTTTGTCCTGAGTGTACCATTCCTCCAAGACTCCTGGGCCTCTGGAAGAATGAACTGAACAATGACGCTGGGGTTAGCCTGAGAGCACAGAGCTGGCCTGCAGCTCTGGATAGTGTGGCCCTTGAGATGGGCACAGGCTGGTGGCTGTGTGATACTTAACACACCACCTTCCTTCCCTCCCCATGTACAGTGTCTTTCTGCCTGTTCATTTTAGGCCTCGATTTTATCTCTAAACGCAAGAGTCCAGGGAAAAGCATCCAGGAGTTGACAGATAGGCTGACCCACCATAGCATTAACAAATTTCAACTCACATAATTATTAAAGTTCTCATTCAAGGGAAGATGTGACATTTAAAGTAATTTCCTGGAATGATCACTTTCATTAAAAAGGGGAGAGAAACAGAATTTAAAAATTCTCTAGTATATTGTAAGTTGATTTTTCCCCCCCCTTGAATATGAACCAAGATCTATTTAGTTTCTTATTTTGGACTCAGGTTGGTTTATTTATGGACATATTTATTTTTACTTCCCATAGTGATTTTTTGTTTTACTGCCTAAAAGGCACAGGTCACCTTTTAGCTGCTGTCCAATTCATTACACATGAACAATTTAGTGTTCTTTGGAGCACTCTTGAGGCCTTGAAATGCCATGTGCTTCAGGGCCCAGCTTCCTTATATTTTTCCCTGTCAGCAGATTTTGTTAAGACCATCTTGCCGGTAGACCCCATTTTATTGTTTAATGAAGAGATTCAGCGAACCACTGAAAGGTAAGCTTTTAAAAAAAAATCCTTAATGGGGCTTTGAAGTAAAGTATAAAGGTCTCCTCTCCAAGTCTGTCCCACTCCTTTTCTCTTGCATTATTAATTCAACCATAAATTGTGGACTTTTAATGAAGTTAGCTTATGCTAACTTCCTAAGCCTCAGTATAGCATCTGGTGACACAGGGATCACTTTACAGCAGGTTCAAAGCATCAGTTGACAAGGGGGTCAGGAAAAAGCATTGTTATATGTATATCTTAAATGAATCCAGTATTTATAGCAAACCAGGTGGCTTGGAGTTTGGCTGGATCAGATGCCCAGTATAATGGTCAAATGATCATACTTATATGGTGCTCTGCATGACATGGGGATATTGCCGATATTATTTTTAAAATACAGAAAATACAAGCAGCATGTTAGAGATGCCAGTAAGGGTAAATTCCCTTACTCACTGCTATTAGTTTGTCATTAATTGTTTACATCCCTAGATAACTGATTAAATCTATTTGGGCAAAAATAAGTGTCTGCTATCATGGCTTATGTTCCGTTTCTTTAAAAAATAAAATTAATAAAGGCTGTTGATGGCAGTTGGCTGCAGCTGAAGCCAGCCTGCTCTTCTGGCATTTTTTCATCTGTGCTGCCATCTAGAGAGAAGAATTAGAAATACCTAATATAAACTACAAGTTCCCAGATGGAATTAAGGGAAAATGGATACTTTAGATTTATTTGTAGAAAACTTTAACAAACATCAGTGGCTACAGTGTTATGTTTTGCTCCTCTCCATCGTGCCCGATTATAATACATGATTTGGGTATCTGTTTATTGGTTTTTATGACAATATTCTAGGCATTGCAGGGAAGCTATTTCCTGGATTCAAACTGTCCTCTTCTTATGTATAACATTTGTATTATATTCTTAGTCTTATATATGAAATTCAGTTATGTAAATTTTCTGGATGTTGTAAATTATCAGACCATGGCCTAAATTTTCTATAGCTAAATATTAGAAAAATGCTCACATTCCCAGTTCTCTAGGGCTTGGAGATGGAATGGAGACCTTTGAGTGTGTGTGTGTGTGTGTGTGTGTGTGTGTGAATTAATAAGAGAAAGAAGCTTTTTCAATACAATGTGACAGTTTCCTGAAGTCTGTTTCACAGAACCTGCTAGTTTTACAAGATGTTTACAGGTAAAATATTGGTCAAATAAATTTGGGATCTGCTAGGAAAATCAGGGTTAGACAGTTTTCTCACTCTCACTAGCCTTTACTACTGTGGACTGTGAACTTGTAAGAGAGAAAATTCCTGAGCAAGCTTCCCCAAACATACTTGACCCTGAAACCCTGGGCTTTTCATAGGACTGGTGTTAGGTGGAGCATACTTTAGGAAACATTAGAACAGGGGACGAAAGTTGGCCTGCTGCATGCACTCCACGTGCAAACATACCAGCACCTTTTCCCTTTGTCTAAACATTTTAAAGCTTGTTTTGGGTTGAATGGGTTAAGGAGTTTAACTGCAGACGGTGGGACTAGGTCCTCATGAGAACATCTTGGGGTGTGCTTGTGCACACCTAGATGGATATGTTAAATGCTCCTGTACAACCAAGAGAGGTGGTAATCATGATGGAGAAGGCTCCTGCTGGCTTAACACGGCACACTGTTTTACAGTACACTTTATTTGCTTATGGTAGGTCTACACTGTAATGATACAATGATAGTCTAGAAATCACATGACAGATAATACAGTCCTTTGCTCTCATCAAGAATTCTGCACTATTTCATGTGCTATACTTTTGTATGTATGGCAGCATGATAGGTTTATTTGCATCAGTGTCCTCACAAACAAGTGAGCAATGTCTTGCACTATGACAGCTACAGTGGTACACATTTTTCAGCTCCATTACAAACTTACAGGACCACTGGTCAAATATGAGGTCTATTGTTGACCTAAGTATTAGTATGCAGCACCTGACTGTACTTTTTTTCTAGCAGGAATGTAATAGAGGTGGGATTTTTTTTTGATAGTTGCTATTTCCAGGTAAAACAAAATGTTTGCCTACAGCATAGGTGAGGTTTTCTCTAAGTTTCAATGTCAAGCAGCAGGCAAAATGGCTTCTTTACTTAGTACACATTTAATGTGCTCTAATTCTGTGTGAGGTACCAATGGGCAGGGAAGACAGACTGAGGAAAATATGGTCCTTGTCTTTGTCTAGCCATTAATTAAGTGGAGTGATAAGCTTACATACACATTACTGAAAGATCCCTTGTATAGATAAATAATGGTCATACCAGATTTTTTCATCATAACCAAAATAATACGGCTTTGTTTCTGTGGAGCAAGCCACATTTGTCCAAGGAGAAAGAAATCTGCCTTACAGAAAGACTGTTGTAGAAGCACCATGGTTACAACATTTCACCCTATTTAAAAAAACTTAAATGTCAATGGTCATGAATATTTTTATGTCTTCATCCTAGAAAATGCCTTTCTTGATGAAACTAAGTGAATAATGTTAATGTTTCTCTTTTGATAAGTTTTTTACATTTTAGAAAAGGGAATATATAATTCATGTTTTTGACCCAAGAAGTTGTCTCTGGTTAGATGTTAATAAAGGTGATGAAAAACACACCTTACAAGGGAAATCTTTTGTTGGTGGAGTTGTTTTTTTTTTCTTCTTCTTCTTCTTTTTTTTTTTTTTTTTTGACAGAGTCTCGCTATGTAATTTAGACTGGCCTTGAACTCACTATGTAGCCTAGGCTGGCCTTGAACTCACAGTGATTGTCCTGGTTCAGCCTTCTGAGTAGTGGAATTACAGGCATGTGCCACCACACCTGGCTCACATAATTTGGGGGAATAAGGAAAGGTTATGCATGAAAACTTTCAATATCTTATTGCCATTTTTTGCAAGATAATTTCACAGGAAAAAAAAAAGGTAATTTCACAGTTCTGAACCTATAAAAGGGAAATAACATAAAGGTTAATGCATGCCATTTCAAAATAAATCTTTTCTTTTCATGAAATGATTTGAATCTGGTCAAGGGAAGTTTCCAGATTTGCAAACATATTTTGTAATTAAATCTAAACAATTAGTCACACTGTGAGTCAATTTGTGAATGACTGAGGACCTTCCCCTACATAGCTGTCTGATCCTTCCCCAACAAATTTTTCCTGACACTGTCTAAGAAACCTGGGATTGAACTAAAAGTCACGTTGAAGAGAAAGACTAAATATTTTTTATATTTGTACTCTTAGCACTTTGCTTCAATAGTAAGTACACAACACATGTTGTAAAAGAAGGCAGAAGAAAGAAACAAAGATGGGGAGGGTAAGAGTTAGGGGTCTTAGATTTTAGCCTTGGGCTGGCTATGTGAATTTGAGCCAGTCACTTCTCCATTTTGTCCCTCACTTTCGTTATTTGGAAGACAGAGATGTTGACCTAGTTATCCACTAAGGCATCTTCAGAGTCCAAAGGCCAGTGGAAGAGCCTGGGGTCATTCTTGGTATAACAAATCTGTGCTTCTTTGTGTCCACTAGGGGGTATTGTAGTACTAGTGCAGTGCCCTCTGTCTTTCGATTTATCAAATTCTTTGGGATAAATTTTTTCCTGAACTTATTCCCCTGGGAAATATTCCTTACCTTGGACATTCAAATTCAAGTCTATATTATAAAGTCTAAAATTTAATTCTGTAATGGAAGTTGAATAAACCTAGGAAGAATTCAGCTCAATGATTTATATAGATTAATAAGGCAGTTAAAATCATAGGGCTACAAACATAGTAATTAGCACCTTGGGATTTTGCTTGAACTAAAAGAAGGGCTTCGAAACTCTTTTAAAGGAAAATAAAGTGAAACAAATTCCAGTTCTCATAATAAAAACAGAAATTTAAGAAGTTTACCAAATCGATGTGAAGACAACTATAAAACGACTTAAGAGTAAAAAAATAAAAGGTTTAAATGGAGATATACCATGTTCTTGGATAGAAGACTCAGAGTTGTAAAGTTTTTAAATTATTTCCTAAATGTATTCCTAAATATAATATGACTAGTCAAAATCTCAATGGGATGTTTTTGGAAACTTGACAAAATTCACTGAGGAAAAATTAAGCTGAAAAAAGTCAAGAAAAGAAAAAAGATTAAATTTTTTGAGGGGGAAGAGGATTTGAACCACCACCAGATTTTAAAGAAATGATAAAACAGCTGAAATGAAACCAGTGTTATAGTAATTATACTAGCAGCAAAACAAACAGGCCAATAAAACAATTGCAAATCCAGGAACAAAACCAAGCATGGCGACTTGGATGTGTGTGTGTGTGTGTGTGTGTGTGTGTGTGTGTGTTGGCTGCCTAGTCTCTCAATACTGTTCTAAGTATGATAGCTGGAAGAGGACAATTCTTTCTCCTTCCAGACAGCCAGGGCTTGAACACATAACTGAAGTTTGTTCAGTAGGATCCTGACATTGGATCTGGAAGGTGATGCAAAGGTGCTGGGCACAGGAGGTTATTTACAGTACAGACAATGACATTAATAATCCAGGAGAAGAGACTGTCTCCAGGTGGCAGTGTGAGTAGAAGCATTCTACTTAGACTTTTCCTGTAACAATTCTTGGCCAAATTTGGGCAGCATTCTAACCAGACTGTTCTATGTTTTCTCTAGCCAGCCCTGTTTGGCTTCTGTCTATATCCTGAACCTGGTTTTTAACTTCCTCATAGATTTTGTGAGCTACTTGGTGTCCCTCCAATAAATTCCTTTCTTTTAAAACTAGCTAGAATAGGTTACTAATGCTTGCAAGTAGGAATCCCAACTTGTATAGAAACTACTAACGAGGAGTTACAAACCATAGATCCTTAGGACAATGTGGAGATCTGTTTTCCCCAATTCATTATTTGTAAAGATAATAAAAACTAATTATTGGGCTGAGGATTTAGCTTAGTGGTTTCACCACCTGGTGCACAAGTGCAAGGACCCAAGTTCGATCCCTGGTACCAAAAAACCCTAAAAAACAAAACAAAACCAAAAACTAATTATTATTCAGAGATGAGACTCCGGAAGCCCATGCCTATGGCAGTGGAATTTAATGCCTTTCAATATGAAGACAAGACCATTTGGGACCTGACTGCAGTTGTCATAGAATAATATGGAGAGTATGGGGAATTTGGGAGCTGTATTTTGAGGTTGGCTACTTCGGTTCACTGATCAACAAGTGAAAATCTTTAGATTCTCATTTTAAAACACAAACTAAAACCTGAAGTATGAATTTGTTATAAGAAACTATCAAGTCTCTGGAACTGGGATAGCTATAAACCAGTGTTTGTTCTTGTTGATTGCTGACTTGCAAGTTAAATGAATTTTTCCTTAGCACTAGCAATTGAACCCATGGGTACACTACCACTGATTTACGCTCTTATTTTTTATTTTAAGATGGGTTTCTCTAAGTTGTACAGGCTGATCTGAAGCTTGCAACCTATCTGCCTCAGTCTCTAATGTACCACTGCACCCTGACTTACCTGGGGTCTTATTTAAGGTGCTGATAAGGAACATATTTAAGATGAAGATAAGAACAATTACCTCTAAAATTAAAATGCTATACAAGGGAGGTTTTGGACAACTCTGAGAACATTGCCCCTGAATTGTGAGCCTTCTTGGCAGCTAAAGCTTTTGCTTATGAAGTTATTTATCCTTCGTTTAAAGATACTGAAACTCCCTAATGTGAGGAGGTTGCCTGATAACAGTAAGCTGGTTCTCTTATGCCCTACTTTCACTCTGCAGTATCTCTAGATACACAATTAGAATCAAATTCTAGTATGACCTACCAGACAACTACAGGGGCAAGGATTATGGTAGAGCACTGATGCAGAGTACTGCAGGGGCAGGAGACAATTACAAAGTGAAACTGAGAAAGATGTGGCTCCAGAAAGATATGCTCCTACACAAAAGGAATTGGAGAGCTTTGTTAATTGACTTGTGGGCCATGGGTTAAAATAGATTTTAAGAATGTTCAATGAAGATAGGGACACATTTGAGTCTAGGTTGAAATTACTAATAGGGCATACAAGAGATTCTGGATTAATTGTTGTACCTTGAGAACTTGGTAATAATTGTTTGCTCTGCTAAAGGTTGATTTGAATGTGGACTCAATGGTGACTTATGCAAAATTAAACAGAAGAAAATCTCTTAGGCAAAATATAAAGGAACAGGGCCAGGGATTTAGCTTAGTTGTTCTTCCACCTTGCTTGCCTCGCAAGTACAAGGTCCTGAGTTCAATCCCCGGTACCAAAAAAGAAAAAAAAAATATATATATATACACACACACACACACACAAATTTTTAAATTTCAGAAGACAAGAATGCTAGAGTACATTTACTTATTTATTTATTTATTTATTTTGGTACCAGGGATCAAACTCAGGACCTTGCACTTGTGAAGCAGACAGTGGAACCACTGAGCTAAATCTCTGGCTCTAGAGTAGATTTATATCTGACTCAATCATCCCCCTCAAATGTATCTTTCAAAA
Organism: Heterocephalus glaber; assembly: GCF_000247695.1. The sequence continues at coordinate 14,475,682 of NW_004624787.1, forward strand.
AAGGTTCAGAAGACACTATTCACAAAGTCCTTGAGCAACAAATCTATTAGAGAATGGTCAGTATATCTGATTTTTGTTTTGAGACAGGGTCTCGCTATGTAGTTCAGGCTGACCTTGAATTCACTGTGTAGCCCAGGCTGGCCTCAAACTTGTGGTCATCTCCCTGCCTCAGCCTCTTGAGTGCTTGGATTACAGTGTGTGCCAACACACCCAGCAGGGTCAATTTATTTGAAAGAACATTTCCTGTAGCCAGTAATGTGGGTGAAAGAGGCCACGGTTGAATTTGGCTTACTAAATTTCATAGAGATAGGAGGATCCCAGAGCAGCATGGTCTAAGTAGCAGCCCTTGACACCTGCATGTGGCTAACTTGCAAAGTTGTAAGGTTGGTATGAAAATTAGAATGATCTGACCTATAGATTCTTGGGAGAAGACTAGCTAGCTAATTACAAATCCTTGGAGCAAAATAGATGGAGAGTCCAGTAAGATTCTACTTGATTTGCATAACAAACAAACTTACTTTAATGTCTTGAAAAGAGATATTATCCAATTCCCAGGCACAGTTTCAGGCAATCTGAGGAAGTTTCTACTTAACATTTCCTTCTGGCATGTGGTCATTTACTAGGATAACTGTGAACAAGGAGGCAAAAATAGTTGCTTTTTTCTGGTTAGCTTTACCTTGTTGCCACAGGATCCTATCACCTTTCAGGCTCTGGGGCACAGGTAGGTCTGCGGAAAGCTCCTTATGTCCTCATCTTACAAGATAGCGCATTGGATGACGAGATTATTAATGCAGAAGGGGACAAAAGTATTGAAAATAGTAAATATCTCTGAAACAGAACACATGAGAACTAGAGAGAAGGAATTTTTTAATGGTCTAGTAGTAGTACACAGAATGTGTTTGGTTATGATTCTAAAGTGAGAGATAAGCTGTTGTACCTGAGGTCTTTACTAAAACGAAGAGGTCCTATTTCAGTGAACTATTTTTTTTTTTTTCCTGGTACGAGGGATCGAACTTGGTCCTTGTGCTTGTGATGGCGAAACCACTGAGCTAAATTCCCAGCCCCTTGAACTTCTAACTTTTTTTTTTTTTTGGTACCGGGGATCGAACTCGGGTCCTTGTGTTTTTGAGGCAGGTGGCGGAACCACTGAGCTAAATCCCCAGCCCTGAACTTCTAACTTTAATGGCACATTGATCATATTCTCCTGTTGCCTACTCCTGTCATGCCATTTCTCTCCCAATTACACTGTAACTGCTTTCTGGGTATTTGCTATGGCCAGTTGACTTGGGAGCTAAAAATGAACATCTTGAGAAAAGGACAAGCTTTGGAATGAGCAGAACTTGAAACAATATACATCTCATCATTCAATTTGCCTAATATGAACAATGACTATGGTTTGGTAACTAGACTAGTGATTTGGAAGGAGTACGATTGGTGATAAGGAAGTTTAAGAATGTTTACCGGGTGGGGGTTGGGGATTTAGCTCAGTGGTTCTGCCACCTGCCTCGAAAGCGCAAGGACCCAAGTCCGATCCCTGGTACTAAAAAAAAATCTTTACAGGGCCGGGGATATAGCTCAGTGGCACAGTGCCTGCCTGGCAAGTGTGAGGCCCTGAGTTGGATTCCTGGAACCAAAACAAAACAAAAGAATGTTTACATGTAAGGACCTCTAAGAATGGGCCAGAAAGGGGCCGGAGATATGGTTCAGTGGTAGAGCACTCACATAACATAGCGTGTGAGAAATTCTGGATTCCATCCCCAGCACCCCCCTCCCCACGACCAGAAGATGCAAATATTACCAATTTCATTTTATCATTAAAAGAAAAAGCAGAGATGATCAAATTCCCTGGTTATGTTTGAAATTTTAATTAGCTTTGGAGCCTACAGTGAAGATTAATAACTAAAAGAAACTTAATCTTTCAGTGGTTGAATCTAATTGTGTGTGTGTGTGTGTGTGTGTGTGTGTGAGAGAGAGAAAAATCCCATCTATTTCTTTCCTCACTCTTCCCTTCTAAAGCCCAAGGCTCCCCAGAGTATGGTTTGAAAGCCACTGATCTGGTCCAATCTCTTTTTAGAGAATGAAATAATGTCCAAAGACTTGACTTACTGTGTCTCAAGCTCTACAGTTAGTGAAAACATCCAGCAGAAAAATTCAAATCTGCCTCTTAAACTAGAGATTTCTCTAAAACAGCACATTACTTCTATAACTGGAATGAATTTGATTTAGCAGCCATTCTACTCTTTCCTATTTTCTAGTCCATAACTCATCATGACAGAAAACTATCACAATTTTCTATTCTTCAAAACATGACAAACTGAAAGTAGACACTTGAATAAAAAAGGTTAAATATGTGAATGCATATTTGTAATTACATCACAAAACCTTACCCCCTCAGAACTGGAGTGGCCTTTCATCTAAGTGGCAAAATACTATGCTAAGCATACTGTTCTCGCTGTCAGTTTAAGGGACAGGTAGCGTACATTTCTGAAAGAGACTGCTCTAGCTGTGAGTCTTCTTGTACGTAGGATCTCTGTGTCTAGAATGGTAGCCAGTAGCCCCAGGCGACTACCCAACACCGAACACATGGCATCTGCTATTCTGAGATATACTGTCAGTGTAAAATGCATGCCAGATTTTGAAGATTTAGAAAAAAGCATGTAACATATTTCATTAGTAACTTTTAAAGTATTAATTACATGTTAAAATGCTAGTATTTTAGAAATTTTTGATTAAATAAACTATAGTACTCAAATAAATTTTAGGAAGAAGCTAGTCTGAGAAGGCTAAACAGTGTGATTCCAATTGTATGACATTCTGGAAAAGGTAAAATTATGGAGACAATAAAAAGATCCATGGTTTTGGGGGTTAGGGTAAAGGAGGGATAAATAGGTAGAGAGCAGAGGATTTTTAGGGTAGTGAAAGTACTCTGTATGCTGCGATAGTAGTGGATGTACTATGTCATTATATATTTCTTCAAACCCATAGAACGCACAACAGCAACAGTGAAGCTTAATGTAAATTATGGGCTTTGGATGATAGGAATGTGTCCTGTGTTTTAGGAAATGTAACCCTCTAGTGGAAGATGCTGATAATTGTGTAGATTATGTGTGTGTGGGGACAAGAGATATGTGGGAAATCTCAGTACCTTCCACTTCATTTTGTTGTGAACTTAAACTGCTGTAAAAAAATAAAGTCTTCAAAAAAGTCTATGAAAAATTAATTTTAAGTTACTTTTTACTTTTAAAAAAATATGACTAGGGCCGGGGATTTAGCTCAGTGGCTCCAGCGCCTGCCTCGAAAGTGCAAGGTCCCGAGTTCAATCCCTGGTACCAAAAAAATATGACTATTAGAAAATTTAAAACTAAACACATGGCTTGCTGTTGCCATTCATTGATCAGTGCTGCTGCAAGGGATTTAGTAAAGGAATGTAAACCACACCAAGCAGAATTTGGCCAGTGTTTCTTATAACTCATCAGTCAGTATTGTCACAATTATAAAGATGTCAATTTCTGGGGCTGTGGATATAGTTCAGTGATAGAGCACACGCTTAGCATGTGTGAGGCCCTGACATTAATCAAACAAAAACAAAAACAAACCACAAACAAGCGAAAAGAGGTCAGGTTTTGTTTTGTTTTGTTTTGTTTTGTTTTGGTTTGGTTTGGTTTTTTTTTGCAAGTGTATGCTTTCATTTTTGGCAAAGTCACCATCCACAAATTTGAATTTCATGCTTCCCAAAAAGCACTGGCATGACAACGAGCTTACAAGTATAAAGACTATGCCTAGTTCTGCCTTTAACACAGAACAAATTATGTTGGTGACGTGGTAATTTCACCTTAGAAATCTGATAGATAAGAGCTCTTTGGTTAGTTCCTCAGGGAAGGTACAAATGGGCCTTCTGGTAAATTGCTTTGAATATAGAAATATTTGCTTTAAAAATGTGAGCTTCACATCACTTTATCAGGTCCTTTCCAATTTCATTTCATCATCAACTTTTAATCCCTCTACGTCTAACTATAACCATAAAAGTAGAACATGGGAGAATAGAAAATAAGTTGAAGGTTTTCTCTGCATGTGATGTATACAACTTCTTGTTGGCTATAATTTCTTTTCACAGCATCCATTTAATCAAAAGCTTCTACTGGACCAATATACACCAGCATGACAAAAATCACAATTAATGCCTTCCTCATTAGAGACCAAGTAGGCATCCTAAGTGTCTAGTCTTCAAAAATTTCCTTGGCATCCTAGGTTGTAGGGGAATTCCAATAAAGTAAAGCCTGCCAAGATGTAATCACATTATGCCTGGCTTTGAAATGCCAGAGAATGCGAGTGACCCATAAGGCACCATACCTGTTAGCACCATACCTGCTAAAATACACCATAAAGGAAATGCTGCTCAGTTGAATCAATGTCTTCTCGAATCTGTTCCTCCATCTCCTGTGTTGATGACAATCCTGTCTGCTCACAATCTTTCTGTATTTTCTCACTTTCCTTCTCTGTGTCCAAGTGGTAATTTAGTAGTCACTTACCATTTTAGAAACATCTCTTGAATCCTTCTGCTTCCCAACCATTTTCAGGATATCTTTCCTAGGTGAGTCCCTCATCCACTCTGCCTCTGACACCTGGAATTGTCCTTAATTTATTAGATTGTCAAGATAAACATCTATTGAGCTGTTTTCAAAATTTCTCCCACTTTAATGTTGCTTCACATTGCTACAAGAATCACCTATGTAAGGGCCGGGGATTTAGCTCAGTGGTTTCGCCACCTGCTGCGCAACTGCAAGGACCCAAGTTTGATCCCCGGTACCAAAAAAAAAAGAATTATCTATTTAAATATCTAAGTGAATCATTCCCCTGTGTGAAGTCTTTCCAAATGAATTCCCATCACCTACAGGATAAAGTACAACATTCTTAACATGACATTTAACACCCTAACTATTCTAACCTTAATTTACCTTCCCAGACTTATCTCATGCCTCTCCTACCACACCCTACATCATAGATAGCCAAGTTAAAAAAAAAATCACCTAAATAAAAATCCATCTACATTCCAATTTTTTTTATTTTATTTTGGTGCAGGGGATCAAACTCTGGACCTTGCTCTTATGAGGCAGGCGACAGAACCACTGAGCTAAATCCCTGGCCCACATTCTAAATTTTTAAAATTGATAATAGTGAGGGAATTGAAAAGATTTGTGTATAATATAATAAAATGTACATTACTCGGAGCCGGTGATTTAGCTCAGTGGTTCTGCTGCCTACCTCGCAAGTGTAAGGTCCAGAGTTTTATCCCTGGTACCAAAAAAAAAAAAAGTACATTACTCAAATACAAATTTATTATTTATGGAAAAGTCATTCTATGTATTTCCTTTTGTGATGAAGTGGAAATTATTTTGGTATAAGTGACAGAAAACTGATTTGAATTAGCTCTGGCAAAAAATTAAAATTATTGCCTCATGGCTACTATGGAAGGGTTAAAAAGCCAAACCAAGAGATGGGGAGGCTATATCTTGACCTCAGGAGAAACTAGAGGAAGCCACTGCCACCAAATTTCCCTTTGTCAATTGGCTTGGCTCCTTCCTATTTGTGACCTCTGTCTTCTGATCCTACTACAGACAGAATTTCCTCACGAGGCAGAAACAGCTCTTTGGGTCAGTGTCCTTTAACAACCATGTGGCTAGCACTTTTTTCATTGTTGTCTGAAAAACTTGGATGAAGGCTTCTGGTGTTACAGGCTTAGGTTAAGTGCCCGTCCCTGGACTATCAGGTGTGACCAGGGAAGGAGGCCCAGGTTAGCAGAGAGCAGCTCTGGCTGCAGCCGTGTGGCTGGTGGCGAGAGAGGCGCCACCAGTTCTTAGAAAAGAGAGCCTTGGGGAAGTCAAGACCAGACAGTTGCTGTAGTAACTAATTCTTTTATTTTGGTACCGGGTGGAACTTGGGTCCTTGCGCTTTCGAGACAGGCAGCGGAAACACTGAGCTAAATCCCCGGCCCTGTAGTAACTAATTCTTAAGAATTTTAGTGGGATTACATTAAAACAGCTGGAATTTATATAGCTAATTATATTTAACTTCATTTATAATTTGTAATTCATCCAAGGGGGCTAGCATTGTAGATGGCTCCATCATAGATTTTTAGGTGTGTTTGGCCTATGAGTTTGTGCTCATAATTTGCTTACTGTATTTAATTTTTGTTTGGTTTGGTTTGAAGTGTCTAATTGTATTGGCTTAAAACACTAATAAGTTTGTTTCCTAATAATCATAGCTTGTATTTATTTTGTTGCTTATTTTATTGGCTAGAACATAGAGAAGTATAAAATAATCATTTGTGGGCCAGGGATTTAGCTCAGTGGTTCCGTTGCCTGCTTCACAAGCACAAGGACCCGAGTTTGATCCCCGGTACCAAAAAAAAAAAAATCATTTGTGGCATTGTAAAGTGTATAGATATAAGTAAAGCCTAGTAGGATAATCAATCAGGAAAACAGTATCTCTCAATAGAGTGACTATATAGGTTCCTGTTGGAGCAAGAAGAAAACTTAGACACCAGGGGTTATAATAAACCAGTATGTAGAGTGTGGCTTTCCAGTTTTTATAATGTTGAGACAATTCCATGTAAGTTGGTGAGCTGCTGCTCCCCTGAGGTTTTTTTTTGGGGGGTGGGGGTGGGACCTTGTGCTTGTGAAGCAGGCAGTGGAACCACTGAGCTAAATCCCCAGCCTTGCTCCCCTGTGGTATTGATAAAGGGGGAAGAGATGTAACTCCCAAACCTACTAGATATCTGAAATGTGAGTTTGTGTTCTCTAAAATCGAAGAATGAATTCTAGGGACAATGGAGGTTAAGAGCAGGAAAAATTTATTCGGAGAAAGAAAGCTTCTGCCTAAGAGAGACAGAAGGGTGACCGGAAAGTGGGTTGCCCTCCCACCCCACTTTTCAAGGATGTTTTATACAGCAAAGCCATAGGGGGAGCAAGCCAGGTAGCAAGCGGACAAGGATTTTCAGTAAGGGTGGGTCAGGGTTATTTCCTGGAGAGGCTGGGTTAAGACCCTGGCCCCCCACCCAGGTGATTGATACCTACTGCTATTCATCCTAATGGGTGTGGTAGTTTCCTTTCCTTTTACAATGTTGGTCTTCAGTGAATGTGTCTTCACTGTCCTCCATGATGGCTCCTTGACTGTCCTGCATGTTGGCTCCTCCTGGGCTGGCCCTGTCTAAGTGCCTACAAGATATCTAATTAACTTACCCATCTGCAATAGTACTACCCTTTACCACCCTCCCCCAGGCCAATGACTAGAGGATTAGATCATGGTTTAGCAGGAGACTGTCCCTTCTGGTTGATCCCAACTGCTTGTCTAATATTTTGTGTATCAGTGATATTTAAACACAACGATGTGAATGTATACTCTTATTGATATATATCTGCAGGACAAAACAACAACAACAAAACACTTCCCCCAAAATTTCAAAGTATCTTTAATAAGCAAATTGTCCATAGAAATTCTGAAAGTGTTAATGATGGAAATAATGGAACTAGGCATTATCATCAAGTACTCCTAACTTCATAAAAACAGACAACCAGACATTACTACCTCCTGACGGAAGTATTTATCATCACTTAGGAGGTGTTCTTGCCAAAAAATTTTTAAAAATTCAACCTAAATAAAATTGAACTTCTAGTCCTAGCTAGTAGTTAGCAGTGAGAAAGGGAAGAAACATGTTAACTGACTTCAAGGGAAGGCAATCAGCAACATCTAGAAGAGAGAAACTCTAAAATGAATGATCTGGTTTCGACAACAAATATTTTACAAGGAAATCAAACATGGAGGAGATAAGGAACACACTGATTAAAAGAGGCTTTATAAGATATCAGCCAAACACAAGGTGAGGGTATTGTTTGCATTCTGATTCAAACAAAACAATTGGGGGTGAGGAGAGAGGCAGAGACAGAGACAGAGAGACAGAGACTCTAGCTCCATGAACTCCAGCCAAAGGAGGAGGTAAGTTAGGAAGTCTCAGTACCATTGTTCCAACAGATGAGATTGCCCCAAGATTCACCAGTACTGAAAAACTCAGGGTATAAATAACTGGAGAGAGGTGAAAAAATCTTATGGTTATAGGCCTCTGGCCTGGTATTATGCCATTATGTGAAATTAAATGTTATCAGAAGTCCACTGGATTTATGGTTGCCAAACTTCTAAGGATTGCTCTGAGCTTTAAAACAGATTGTGCACCCAAAGCTCAGCTACTGGGGCTTTGCAGAAGCAAGGGGATTGAACTTGGGACCTTGTGCTTGCAAGGCAGGCACTGAAACCACTGAGCTAAATCCCCAGCCCTTCTTGGCCTTTTTGAAGGCACCCGCCTAAAGGATATTCATGCTAAACGTGTAACAATTGTGTCAAAAGACATCCGGCTAGCACACCACACACTTGGAGAACATTCCTAAGAAATAGGATTTAGTTCAGTGGCACTGCGCAAGGTCCTGAGTTCAATTCCCCCGTATCAAAAAAAAAAGTAGAATTAATCAGAATGGCAAAATTTCATTAAAAAATTATTTTCTTGTTATTAGTTGTTTGAATGTTAGATATTTTCCCCCATGGGATAAAATGTTACCTAAGTGTATGATTATGAGTGGAAAAATAGAGGATAGCATTTTATTCCATTTAATTAAAGTGATTTAACACATTTATTTAAAGTCCAAAAACAGTAAAAATTAATCTCTGATGATAAAGATCAGAGTTGTGTTTACTTTTGTACAGGGGTATGAGTGAAGAAAGGGTATGAAGATTTCTGAACTGCTTCTTTAGAGTAGGGAACTAGAGATGTCACTGTAAAATCTGACACTGCATGCTAGCATCAGTCATGATATACAGATGACCTAGTCTCATACCTGCCTTTCAGAATCCATGGAAGTGGGTAAAACATATATTTAGCCAGAACCCTGGCTGCAAAGGAGTCCAGAATATCTAGAGTTCTTCCTCTTTTAGTTTTTACAGGTGACAGGCAAAAGTCAATGTGGCTCACGGTAATAGATTCTGTACCTCTTGATGGGTGAACTGAAGTTTGAATAATAACCTTCATTCTGGGAGGCAACCCTTTCAGTGGCTCTGGCTTTTTAAATGTTTGATGATCTTTGCTTTTGTGCTCTATTTCCTCCTTCAAACTCAAAAACTGTAGCTGGCACTTGGAACATGGAAAGACTCTCTTCTTGCTCCACTGTCTCCAACAATGATTCATATGTGAATTGGCAGTTTTGAAAATTTTAAAATGAAACAGACAAACCAAATCCTTAGTGTTTTCATGGCACATTCTAAAATGTATTTCCATATCACCAAAGTCCAACGATCTATAATTGCAAACCTGGTACACCTAGGGCATTTCCCCAGGCTTATGATTGTTCTTCATGTGTTGTAAGAGAACCTGATCTGTTTCAAATGACAACTCACAGATTTTACAGATAGCAGAGGGCTCCTGGGTAGTGTGCACCCTGTCGATGTGACACTGCAGCTGGAAGGGAGTAGGAAACTGCCAATGGCAGTGTTGGCAGGTGGTGTGGTTTTCCTAGCTGTCACTCCTCTGCTTCTCACATTCCAAATGGTGCTTCATGTGATTCATAAACTTAACATTTTTCAGAACTTTCAAGCAGCTGAGGCATTTAAAGGTTGAGTGAGTCTTTGGTTCTGGCTGCCCATCTCCTTTATGTTGTCCATAGTAAAAGCCACTAAGTAACAGGATCAGACTTCCTGTCTTGGGATCAAAGTTCTTGTTTTGGGCTGTTAGACCTGATAAGCCTGTTTTTACCAAACCTTCAGAGCTATTTTCTGGGTCTGAATCCCTGAGATCAAAAGGTGCCTTGTCATTAGCATGAGTCTAAGGAAAGGATGTTCCATTCTGAACATTGCTTGACAAGCAGATGCTTTTTGATGTTGTACATGTGTCCATTATAGGAGAGATACCAGGAGGGGTCATAGTTGAAGAATGTACACTTGGGATTTCATTCCTGAGTTTAGATCTTTTGGGATTTCTACTAATTTTATTAGCAGTGAAAAGTTGCTTTGAATCATGAGGAGGAATGACTTTTGGTGAGCTCATTTTATAAGCAAGTTTGGATGAAGATCCAGTAGTAATGGGACTATCTGTTGATCTCCATTCAGACTGAGAATTTGGCATGGCAGCCATTGCTTTGGCTATTGGGTGTCACATGAATTCCAGGTTGAGAAACATGAGCACGGTCTTGACTAAGGTGGCCTTTCATTCTTTTTGAATATGAACCTGGGTTGACTGTTCAAATGTTTGAAATAACTGTTTTTGAATTTGAAATCACCTTGACAAAGAGAATTTCAGAATCTTCTTTCACATGTTCCATCCCAACAAAGATCAGCTCATCATCTTTATCATGCTTGTCCCTCTGATCGGATTCTCTCATGCTCCTTCAGTAGTTCTGGCTTTTGTTCTTCAGTTAAGGAGAAGTGATCGGCCATTTTAAAATTACTTTTGATTGAAGCAGTGGTCCCTTCAGCTTCCACAGCTATGTTTTCATAAATTGGCACCAGTTCCTTAAATTGAGTCTCCAGATGTTTCAGTGCGGCTCAATATTTCCTACTCTGGGCCACAAGGGATATCACAGCTGTAGCGTCTGTGCTTCTAGCTCCTGGAAAAGTCAGTCCAAAGCTCATCAGCCGGGCTTCCTGTGGTCTTACATCTTGCAGCTTGCTCTTCCACGTTCTTTCTGAGGACAGCATTAATGTAAGTGAAAAAGTTTCAGTGCATAAGTTTCAATAATTCAACTTTAAAACAATTATAAATAAACTTGTTATTTTTTTCTGGACAATGCCAGCATTTAGTTTCTTTCTTTTTGTTTGAGACAGGGTCTCACTATGTAATTCAGGCTGGCTTGGACTCACTAGGTAGCCCAGGATGGCCTTGAACTCACACCTTATCCTCCTGCCTCAGCCTTTTGAGTGCTGGGATTGCTGGTGTGCACCACCATGCCCTGCTTAGATTTTTAAAAACAAGTACATTTAGGGCTGGGGATTTAGCTTGCTGTTTTTGCCGCCTGCTGTGCAAGTGCAAGGACCCGAGTTTGATCCCTGGTACCAAAAACCCAAAAAATAAAAAAACAAGTACATTTCTGGGGCTAGGGATTTAGCTTAGTGGTTCTGGCGCCTGCCTGGTAAATGCAAGGTCCTGAGTTTGATCCCTGGTACTAAAAAAACCCCACAAAAAACTTATTTATCAATAGCAACTAAATGGTGTTAGTGGCATTTTTTCCCATAAAGTAGATAGACTCCATGCATGACCCTTCTCTGAACTGTCTTATGTGCAAGCACATGATTTTTGAAAACATTTTTATTTTTATTGGTACATGTTTGCAGTACATAATGATTATATTCATTATGGGGAGTTGATACATGTATTTACATGTCTTGAATCTTTTTACATCCCAACATCTTTAAGGCAGACATAGTGGCACATGCCTACCATCCCAGCAGTCAGGGAGACTGAGGCAGGAGAATTACAAATTCAAGCCCACTTCAGGCAACTTAGTGGCTCAGTGAGAGGTGATTTCAAATAAAAAACAAACAAACAAAAATAAAGGGCTGGAGATGTAGCTCAGTGCACAGACACTGGACTCAATCCCAGGTGCCACAAAATATCATTTTAAAATTCTACATATAAGTAAAATCAAACAGTATTCCGCTCTCTGAGTCAGTCTTATTTTGCTTAATGTAAATGTCCTCCAGTTCCATCTAGGTTGTTGCTAATGGTGGAATTTCCTTTTTCAAGGCTGAGTAGCATTTTACTGTAGTAAGTACGTGATTTTTATTTTTTTTAATTTAATTTAATTTTTTTGGTACTAGGGATCAAAAGTACATGATTTTTAGTGTTGTCTGTCTTCTACACTTTTCCTGTAAATTTTCTGTTAAAAAATATTAAGAGATTTTTAAAAAGAGAATCAGATTTAAATGTTGAATATTTGATGATATTAAGAAATTACTGTTAATTTTTTAGGTATGCTAATGATGCTATGGTTTTGTTTTTTTTTTAAGTCTTTTCCTTTTCATGATAAATAGAATTTCTTTTTTTTTTTCTTTTTTCTGGTAATGGGGATTGAACTCAGGACCTGGTGCTTGCGAGGCAGGCACAGAACCACTGAGCTAAATCCCTGGCCCCTTTCATGATAAATAGTGAAAGACAAGCACCCAGTGTGGGCTGAGAAGCAAAGTGGGTGGATACGGACGGAACAAAGGTGGCCATGGGGTGATGCACATCAGGGCTGGGGATGGCTCAGTGGACTAGTCCCTCTACTCTTTCTATGTTTAAAAAAAAGTCAACAAACAAGTTACACTTAATAATACTTCTTCTCCAGGTCACATAATTAAATTCCCTAATTTTACAGTTGGAGAGAAATGGCAGACTAAAGGATTCAGTCAGTGGAAAACACAAGGAGGTTGGACTCTCACGAGTGGTTGTGTGACTGGGGCAAGTTACTTACCTTCTCTGAGCCTTGCTGTAGTCATCTGTAGACCGGGAATGATAGCACTCCTCATGGCAGGTTTATGAGAAGTAGAGGAAGCACTGTCGTATCTATGAAGTGCCCAGCTTTGTGAGCAGAGAGCTGATCTCAGTAAGCAGCAATTGTCACTATTACTAAGATCACACAGTTTGTAATGGCACAGTCAGATCTACAGCACAGGCTTCTGGTGAACAGTCCTCCCATATTATTTCTTTTCAGTAAAAGTCTTCTAATTAATATCAGTTGAACTGAAAAGCAAAGAAACACCTAAATGGAGATTATTTGGCAACCAGTAAGAAGTGGTTTTATCTGAAAATTGTTTCCTGAGACATGATAGCATGTCTTCAATGATAGCGTCAGTCTAGTTTCCCACGTGGCAGTCATAGCCTGTGTCCTTCCCCGTGTCCACGGGTGTTCCTAAGAGGACTGGTTTAAATAGAAGGAAATTCCTTTAGGAGCCTATTTAAAAGTCTGTAACAAGAGGGCTTATATCAGGGTTGGTGAACCTATAGCACCTGCTTGGCCCCATGCCGTTTGTATCATTGAAAACTTTAAAAGGTTCACCATCACTGTACCATAGCTAACTATTGATAGTGGTCTGACTTGCCCAAGGTCATTCTGCTAGTTAGAAATTTCCAGGTCTATATGTTTGGTTTCAGAGAATATATTACTTTTAGATATTTATGTATCAAGGTAGGTGATTTCCACTACAAAGTACACAATAAACAGGATTGTCCTTCTTTTAGAATCAATGCATGGTTAATTTATCATCACATGAATCATTGCCTTTATTTTATCTTTATTTTTTTTCAGATGTCAGTTTCAGCAGAAGCCCTTTGCTAGATGCTGATATTTTAAGCTTTTTATCTAATTTGAGGAAGCCATGAGTCTTTAAACATACACCATATCCAGTGTTTGTACCTATTGGCATTATTCAGTTTGTTCTCCATTTTTTTTTTTTTTTTTTTTTGGTACCGGGGATCGAACTCGGGTCCTTGTGCTTGCGCAGCAGGCAGCAAAACTTTTCTCCATTTTTATAAGCCTTTTTCTTCTTTCTCAGAAATTTTGGGAACCTTTTATAGGAAGGGCAAAGAAGATAGGTGTGCCTGTTTTCTGTACTTCCTAGTGGAAGTGAGGGAGAGCATAGGATGGATGGAAATGGTAAGACTAAAGAACTTCACGAGAAAATGAAAAATGAAAAATGAAAAAAGTTGATTTTGTTTAATAAATACTTAACATTATGGCAGATGTAGAGGATATAAAGATAATTTAGAGGGCTGGGGATTTAGCTCAGCGGTTTTGCTGCCTCCTGTGTAAGCACAAGGACCTGAGTTCGATCCCTGGTACCAAAAAAAAAAAAAAAGATAATTTAGATAACATATCAGTTCAGCATAGCTGCTCTCAGAGATAGTTTAGTAAGTTCTGCAGATAAGTATCAAATTAATTACAATAAAAAGCCAGAATATAACTGCTTACTGGGTTAAAAACAAAATGCTTTGGGAAAGAGAGCAGCTCGGAGGAGACTAGGCAGGCTTTCAGAAAGTGGCATGTTTCGGGGCCGAGAGGGATCTTACTGCTCCTCTAAGAAGTGACATTTGAACTGAACAGTGAAGGGAAAGTAGGGGAGCAGGGGCTGGGGGAGGGCTGGGGGAGGGTGAGTGCTGCCAGCAGGAGGAGATAAGGGGGTGGGGCGCCGGTGTGGGTGGTCCACGAAGAACAAAAAGCCAAGGAGGTGAGTGAGAGCCTCTTTGTGTGGGGGCTGTAGGCCCATTTGTGATCTGGGTCATTACACTCCCGCACACCAGGAAGCAACACATTTTTGAAAGGTTGTGGGAGGACACAATGGAGACAGGATAAAGTGAGACAAGAACAGGCATAGAAAGGACAGTCAGAAGGCTATTGAGACCTGTCAAGATGCCAGGCAAGCAAATGAGTGTCTTATACTAGGGTGGAGATCCTGGGGGATCGAAAGAAAGTTGGGAGGAGAAGGACAAGATCTGAAGAGAAAGTATGGCTTGACAAAAATAATCAGATCAGTTACAGTGGGGTGTATGTGTGTGTGTGTGTTTCACAGCAGTAAGGGGAATCAGATTTTCTCTAAGTAGAACCAGATTTTACACGAACAATTCTGTACCACTTTTAGTTACACTCTTTTCCTTCACATCAGAATCCTCACTCTCCAAACCAGACCCAAAATCAGACCAGAATTTAAGAATCAGTCATCTTTTCTAATCTGGATAAACTGAAGCTGTGCAAGATTTGGCATGTGAGCAGTCACACCCAGGCATTCTCTGTGCTCTCTCAGAACCTTCTTCTCAATTTTGAGCAGAGCCACAGGAAAGGATTCCAGAAAGACGTAAAAGAAAAATTTTAAAAAGTGTAATCAGCTAGAAAGAAAAGGAAGATGAATAAATATATGTTAATAGTACTGAGTTAGAAAAATACATTGTTCAACTTGCCCCAGCCTGGATATGAGGGCGATCTGGCTGTGACGTCTGTCACCCTACTGATGCCAGGGTTGATTAGGCTGATCTGGCTAGCGAGGCGGTGTTTCCTTCCTCCCTCACCGCTCCCTGTGCTCTCTGTGAAAAGGACGACCAACCCGTTTGAGGACCATCTCCCTGGTCAGGGGTATACGAGGAGCTGCTCTGCCCTGCTAGGACCTCCAAACAAGCTCTCAAGTTCCCCCAGCCTTCCTTTTTGGGTGGAGATGAAATAACCCTTTAGAGAGAAACTTA
This sequence comes from Heterocephalus glaber, assembly GCF_000247695.1. The sequence continues at coordinate 14,490,929 of NW_004624787.1, forward strand.
GCTACAACTATGTTTGAGGTTCTTATCTGTGGGAGCAACACCTATTACATTGGTCATTGAAGTCCCTTAGTAAATATTCATTTAAGTATAAGTTCAACAAAGTATTCCAAAGTCCTAAGGGCTACACAGTCTCAGCACAAATTATTTAGCCTCAAACTTCCATCATTTCATTGCAAAAAAGTAGAAGGAAATAGGCAACAGATAGGGGCTTAGCTTCTGTTGTGGAAGAAAGAACTTTGTGCTATATGAGGTAAGTGCTGGGCCAGGAATTGTAGTGGTAGCTGGTTGATCCCTTGAAAAGTCTGTCTTTGTTTTCTCAGTTTCAAAGTAAGGAGATTATATATGATGGAAGCTAAGTGCAGTTTATGGAAAGCAAGACCCAAAAGCTTACATAGATTTGAGCAAGAAAAGAAAGCAAGCCAATTACTGAAGACAACAGAGAGCTTTATCTGCTACCTTCCAAAGAATCTGAAACTAAGACAGGATCAAAATGTGGATTCCTTTCTCTGGGCTTCCAACTAGGAAGTGATTCCTACCATCTCTGCTTATTCATATCAGCATTTCTTACTGTCTAAAACAAGTATTCTCTCTTCAGTACAGTTCTCAGTTTCCGAACAACTTTCCTAAAAATGCAGGAAACTAAGTACTCTTCCAGGGGCTTGCGTTTATTTGAGTTTCTTTAACCCCAGCCTCCTAGGACCATTCCCTGGGCAGCCAAACCTCAGGCTTCTTTTCTAGGTTCCTCAGTCTTCTGTAACAAAGGAAAAATACTTTCTAAACTCTAGAAATAAGTATAATTTAAAAAATGTTTGATGAATGTTACACATTCCCATCACATAGCAGCAGATGTACACATGGGGAGAGAGTTGGGGTCTTCGTGGAAATCTGCTCCTGCAAACAGTGGCCTCCACAAGCTAGTAGAGTTCACTGGGCTTTGGGCTAGAAGAAATAAGCTGAGGTCCTGGCAATTGTAACTATTTCAAAAAGGATGGAAGTGATGGTTGGATCCTCTTGCTGTTTCAATCAGGGCAGAAGTTAAGAGTCAAAGATAACATCTAATCATAATCTTCTTATCTTATTTGAAACAGATGGGAAAGCTTTACATAATGTTTTCTTTTTTAGAGATAGAAATATATCAAAAGACCAAGAAAGTATAATCTCTAAGAGAGGTTTACACAAAGAGCCTATGATAAAAACATACTACCAAAAGCAATTTTTTAACAAAGAGCCTTTAGACATTGTATCTCTTTCCTTGTAACAGATATACAAGCTACTTCTTGGAAGGGCTCCAAAGGCCTTGTTAAAGAATAATGGGCTGCAGTCACAGTCTCCTAATCCTACTTGTGAGGAAAAAAATGGTTTAGGAAATCTTTGGTCATAGGTGATTTTTTGGAGGTATCCTATAGTAAGGGTTAACTTAGAGACCTGAAAAACTCCCTGTAGGCACCAATTTAGGGAAGCATAACAAACATTAAGTTGAATTTATTTGGATCACTTTGAGGGATAGGCTCAGGCCTATTTGAATCTTGTTAAACAACAAAACATTGGTTTGTCCCATATGTGTCCAATAGAGTTCCCATGGCAATTCTATAGATTTTGTGATTTGCCAATAGCAGTAGCCTTTGTGTTGGTAACTCATATAATTACAGTAGACCTGGGATGAAGACATAGTCGCTCTTGGGTGAGTTTTCCCTGCTAGGGTAGGTATAGTATATTTGGAACTCAACCAGCTTCCACAAAGAATCATCTAGAACTGTGCCGTCTAACATGATATCCATCATCCACATTGGCTATTCAAACTTAAGTAAAATTAATAAAGATATAAAATTCAGCTTCTGAAGTTTCAGTGCCACATTTCTAGGGGTTTTTCCCTACCCTTCCCTTCCCTTCCCCTACCTTCCCTTCCCCTGCCTCCCTTTTCTCTTTCTCTCCCCCTTCCTTCTTTTTCTTTTCTTTTCTTTCTTCCTTTCTTCTCTTCTTTCCTTTCTTCCTTTCCTTCCTCTCTCCTTCCCTCCCTCCCTTCTCTCAAGTGCCATATTTTAGGTCCTCAATATCCACATGGAGCTTGTAGTTATTTATAGGACAGTACAGTTATAGAATATTTCCATCATCATAGATAGCATTGATCTGGAAGAATTATTTGTAAATGTATAAATTACTAATTGAATTTATAATTCATTCAACTTGAGAGACCCTCCCTGAATCTTTTAGCCTCACAAAGAAGAAAAAACAAAAACATAACCCCCTCTCTCAACCCTTACAAAGATTATTTGATATTATATTTTATTCAGAGCTCATGGTTCTTGGGATAGCTTTTCCACAGTTGTTCAAAAGTAAAATCTGGGCTGGGGATTTAGCTCAGTGGTTCTGCTGCCTCCCTTGCAAGCGCAGGGATCCGAATTCAATCCCTGGTACCAAAAAACAAAAGTAAAATCTATGCTCCAGTGTATCCCAAGTAGGTGGAGGAAGAGGTCCTTATGAATGAAATTTGAGGGATGATTAATATTAGAAACATAAGCCTCATTGTTTCTGAACTTGAAAAGAATCTTGGTCAAAGGCTCCCTATATCTGCTATGAATTTAGGAAACCCAAGAAAGTTCTTTTGTCTTGTCCCCAAATAGATCTTCTCTTTGTACTCATTGATACATGAAATTCCTTCAACAGGAAAAAAGAACTTTTAAGCATTTATATATAAAACTTTAGTACATCTAACCTTGGGAGAAACACACTAAGCTATAAATTATTTTATCAACCATTTTCCAATAGGTTTTCATACGAGATGGAAGAAAAAGTTCAAAGGCTCTGAATTTCTGGATTAAAGCAGAATTGCTTGGGAAGAGAAGGATTAGAAGTTTTGGAGTGAGGATAGATCTTTTAACTGGCCAATTTTGCCAAAGATCAACATTAAGTATTTAGGGAATATAAAGTAACTATTGACTTGTCAGAATGTCCAACTCTGGTTTACCTTTGCTCGAAACTGTCGTTCTCTAGATTCCGAATAAATTTACTCTCAGTTGAAGAATGATCAATACTGTTTTAGGATAGTATCCTAAAGAACATGTGATTCTTGGTGACAGTAAATTACAGAATTTCAGAGTCTGAGGAAATTTGGGTAGCATCTTGTCTATTCCACTAACAAGCATTTGAAAATTATCTTCATCTGAACTTTAGGGAACATTTCAGGGATATTACAAAATTTTACCTGAATTTTCATTTCTAAGTTGTAAGACTCACTAGATTAGACTGAAACAATCCTGTCTTCTGTACAGGGCAAACATACCTTATAATGTTTGTGGAGCTATGATTTCCTGTTTTAAAGCTGATGAAAATGAAGTCCAGAGAAGGACAAAGACTTTCCAAAGGTCATGGAGTGAGGTAACTGCGAAAACACAAGGACAGTCCCCTGTTGTGTTCTTCCCACCGCATTCTGCCGACTTCTCACAACTGCTGTCTTTATCTGAGTACTTACTTGTGGAGGCTGATACAGCTTCCCACAGTTCAGCTGGGTACAATTATTCTTTCTCTGTCTTTTACTTTTGTGTGCTTTTATTCATTTTCTGTCTAACAGTGCTAAAAGCATCATATCAAGCAGAGTTTAGTACGGTATTAAAGAAAAATAAAAGGAAAAATGACAACAATTACCAGCATGTCTCTCCTTGTGGTGGAATTATACTAAAATGAGTGAAAGAAGGGTGGTATTTCTGCTATTTGAAAGGAGCTTGCCTTCATTTGCATAGTGGGGCACCCTGCTTCTAGTAAGCAGGATGAAGGATTCATTAGTTATCCTGTAGATATTTGAGACAGTCAAGGAGGACTCTATTTATGCCATTCCATTTCCAGTATTTTCAGCTGAAAGAGAAGACTGTTTTTTGAAATGTTTACTGGTCTTACTCCTGAAGCCAGCTCTGTCCCCTTCTCATTCTTGGGCCAATGTCTTTGGCTCCATGTAAATGTATGAAGTCTTGTTTCATTGTCATCAACCTATTGACTTCCATCTGTGTACATGTATGTGTATGTGTGTGTGTGTGTGTGTGTCTGTGTGTACATATATATCTTTTTTTTTTTTAAAAGCCCTCACATAACATAACACAGGAAAAAAAAAAGTATAAACTATTAATTGTAATGGTAGGTTTTTATTTCATTTGGCAGGTAAAAATGTCATTAAATTAACATCCCTAACATTACACATAACCTCCTTCCTATCACATAAAAAGGAGTATAGTCCTAAGCTTTTATATATGAGAAAAATAAATTTAAAACAAACCTAAGAAATTATTCAACAGTTTACTTTTTTGGGTGGGGGTTGGTACAGATGATCAAACTCAGGACCTTGTATTTGTGAGGCAGGCATGGCACCACTGAGCTAAATTCCCCGCCCTGCCTAAGAAACTATTAATGATGAGAGAGAGAGAGAGAGAGAGAGAGAGAGAGAGAGAGAGAGAGAGAGAG
>NW_004624787.1:14495477-14511965 GCF_000247695.1 Heterocephalus glaber
AAGAAGAAGAAGAAGAAGAAGAAGAAGAAGAAGAAGAAGAAGAAGAAGAAGAAGAAGAAGAAGAAGAAGAAGAAGAAGAAGAAGAAGAAGAAAAGGAGGAGGAGGAGGAAGAAATGGGCTTTCCTCCTTTTGGGTCAGCCTGGATATGTTTAAGATGTTTTTCTGCATTTAACCCCAACCCCCAAATTTCCAATGAAACCACATAAAAGTGAAACTGTATTTCTTCCAGAAGAAGAGAGAAAGAAAATTTGAATTTCTTAATTGCTATTCGATGCACCTATGTCTCCTCCTTGACCCTTTGGCTTCCTTTTTCGTCTCTAAACCCCACTTTTACCATGCCATTAACTGATACTGTTGCTAACAATTAAAATCCCCTCAATTGCAGATGCTTTTTTTTTTTTGGTACTGGGAATGGAACTCAGGACCTTGCACTTTCAAGGCAGGCGGCAGAACCACTGAGCTAAATCCCCAGCCCCACAGCTGCTTTTCTACTTTTCAGCTGTGTCTAGTTATTAACAACTAGGCACATTAGAAGTTGTGCCATTTTGCACATTGACTTTTTTCTTTCTTTTGGTACTGGGGATGGGACTTGGGTCCTTCAGCTTGCGAGGCAGGCGGCGGAACCACTGAACTAAATCACCGGCCCCACATTGACATTTTTATCTTCAACAGCATAGATAATATACAGCGTGAAATATATTTAGTTCCTCCATAGGACTTCATTAAACATGCTGTACAGTATTTCATTGAGAGTTTTACAAATGCAGCCATAAACATTTCCCCCAAAGTTGGCTGTCATGCAAAACAGTGGTTCACCACTGAGCCAGATACTTTCTTTCTCTTTTTCTTTTTTAAATTTTAATCTGTTCACTATCAAAGCTGCTTTCTTTTGTATCTAATCCTCTAGGGGCCATGCATGAAGATCAAAACATATCCAAAACACAATGAAACAGTAGCGTATCCAGTTTAGTTAATGATTTCGGTGATCTCTAGGGAGAAATCCCTTCTGGAACTCCACATTAGTTACTCTAATAAAGCAGGTGTCAGGAGTACAAAGGCAACCAGTAAGAGGCCTTTCCTTTCCCTTTGCTTCTTGCTCTCCATCTGCTCTCTTTCTCCTTTTCCTTCTTCCTCCTCTTCCTTTCCTTCTTCTCTTCCTCCTTAAACAACCCTCTTCCCCTCACACTCCCTTGCCTGCCTGTTGCTGAACATAGCAATGTACTGGACAGATGATTTTTAATGGTCACTAAGATCCTGGAATGCAAACTTCAGGGGATCATGCCATAAGACTGTGAAAATAAACTTCTGAAAATTTCTGCTGTTTTAAATAATATTTCTTATTGCTATACTGAATTATTATAACTTTGTTTTATGGTTAATATTATACTTTTGGTTATTATATTTATGGTTATTATTATTACTTTTGAATCATGACAGTCATCTTATAAAAGAATGTTCCCAAACAATACCCATCTGGTTTGATTCTCAGTGCCTATGTGAAGTTGGGCACAGCTGTTCACTTCTATTTTTCTGAAGAAGAAATAAAGTTCTCAAAATTGATCTAACTAGATAACGACGAGTTCATGAGTGAAAACTAGAAGTTTGGGTAGCTAAGCTCTTTCAGAGTTTAAATCACGTCCCCATACTTTATTGCATTATGACACATAATTCCACTAAAAAAGATCTGCCTTCATGAGTAGCCAGTGTCGCTAAAAGAAGTGGTGTCCAACCAGCAGTTCTTGGTACACTTGGCAGATGTGATTACAGTGGCTTCTGCCTAGTCTGAATTCCGGGGCTAGCACCATAGCACTCTTTGGTTGTCTCCTCACATCTGAATTATGACATATAAACCCAGGGTTGAATCAGACACAAATATACACAAGGTTTGGGATTGGACAACAAAATAGCGAAGAAATTTTCTCTTATACGTTTATAACTTTTGGGGTTACATTACATTTAAAATGGATTTTCAGGGCCAGGGATTTAGCTCAGTGGTTCTGCCGCCTGCCTTGCAAGTACAAGGTCCCAAGTTTGATCCCCCATACCAAAAAAAAAAAAAAAAAGGGATTTTAATGGCAAAGAGGGATATGTGAGGCAGTGGGGCTTGAAGGGAGTGAGCACGGCGCAGTAAAATACATTGAAGACAGCAGTCAGGTTAGGCAAAAGTGAGAAGTTCATATTGGTTCCTCAGGGCCTTGTCCAGACACCTTCACCTGGCTATTGAATCCAGAATATTTTTGCTACAATTTCCTGCAAGGCTGGATGTAGGCCAGCCTATGAAATGAAATAACAAAGGTGAGCTTTGGTTTTGAAATTCCTCCAAGTGCCACTTGTCTTGCTTAATCTTAAAGTCTTCCTTAATCCCATGTCCTGTCTTCTAATCACTCCTACATCTACACACCTCATTACTCACTCTGTCTCCTAAAAGAACCTCAGGCTTTTCTTTCTCTCTTGCTTTGGTTTCATCACCAGAGAACTCTGCTGTGGCACTTAATGGGTATCACAGCACGATGCTGATCAGGTGTATCAGGTGGCCATATTCTTTCTATATTTATTTGTAATAAACTCTGAGATTGGTTCTGTATATCTTTTACTCTTGGTATGTAGAGCTTGGTGTGTGGAGCTTGAACTATTGCTGTTAGATGGTAACTTCCAAGTCTGAACATTTCTATGATATAGCTGTAATCATCTCAAAGTCAACATATCTAAAAAGTGACACAGTTCCCTCCAAATGTGCCCCTTTTTTGTGTGCTATTAATTTATCTCTCCACAGATTAAGCTTAAAAACTATTCAAATGTTATATTCCAAGGCCTAGTTTAAACTTATATAGTTTAAACCTATACCCTTAGATTTCTCCAATTCTGTTAGAACGAGTCTCTCCCTGTCCTCTAAATCATGACAGGCATTTCTTTATATCTCCCTTGGGAGCAAACAACCATCTTGTAATAATGGCCACCACTTCTGAGGACATATGTCCTTCTTTTCAGAGACTGCAAATCTCAAACTATCTTTTCCCTGTCTTCCTATCCAGATCTTGGCATAGAAGATGGAGATAGCAGGGATAAAGTATCACAAAGTATAAGAATTAAAGTCTCTGCTAAGGACATACGTCAAGTTCAGCCAGGCTACCGGGTGTCTTTAGTTAGCACTCCAGCTCATGTTCCTCTGCAGCTATTTGGCTGTCAGCACTCTAGTCCTCAGACACCCTTCTTTTGGCTACCTCCTTGATTCACTCTCAGGAAATATTCTTTCTTCTTCAGTCACAAAAGAGAGGACACCAAGGAAGAACTCATGAGGTATCAGAGTTTTCATCCTGACTTCATTAAACCTACTGTTTTTTTTTCTTCATCTGCAAAAGTAGGGTAATATTAGCGTCTACCCTAAAAGGTTACCATAAGGTTTAAATAAGATAACATTACGTCTTGGTATATGGTAGCAGTCATCACAACACAACAGAGCAATTCTTTAACAATTCGTTATTTACATCGAGAAGGGATAGAGCAAGATCAGCTTGAAGAGTGTGCCTCAGTCTCCCATAGCTAGTGGTCTCTCCTGGAAGGCCACACAGGGCCACTTGTCTACACGTCACCCCTCACCCCCATCCTCTGCTACAGAGAAAAAACTATTTCCTCTCCTCTGAGGAGTGTGAAATACTGAAGCAGGGGTGTCTGAAGGCCACTGACACAACGTTCATCAGAACCCAGCAACACTCACTGAGGCTGAAGTAGGGAAAGATATTCCTACTTCCTACTGGCGTATGCCTGGCTAGGGCTGTGTGGACTCCTCAGCTCTTGGTAGGAATGTGTTCCAGGCCCAAGGCTCACCTGCAGCTGAGCAGGGGTCTTGAGACTGTACACAGGATTGCCCTTCCCAAAACTATGGAAACTACTTAGCACAGTGTCTGGCATAGAGTAAATCCTTAGGGAATATGAATTAATGTTATTACTAATAACTTTCTTACCACCTACAACTTTCTCTCTTATATTCTTTTTCTTCTCTTTTCATGGCCACCAGAAAAGGTTTTCTTTTTCTTCTCTTTTCCTATCTGGATAATTGCATTTCACCATGATCTATCTCAATTTTCTCCCTGTTGTTGGAGCTATCTAGCCTTATCAAGCACCTTTCTTCTAAATTCCTCTTTGTCTTAACCATTCATATCTACTTGGCTCTTTTCCATCAGCATATAAAGAGCTTTAAACCTCTTTATTGTAAAACAATCCTCTTTCGACACCTCATCTCTCTATCCTTTCCCATTTACTTCATAACTAAATTTCTCTAAACCAGTCTCACTGTTTTTACTGCATCATAATCTACCTACTGTAATCCCCTTCCATCCCAACATTCTCCTGATAACCCTCTTACTCATGTTCCTAATAACTTCTTGAATGCTGAATATGACGGATACACTAATATCCAATCTGATTTCAAGCGTCTCCAATGGGTGCCTATAAGCAAACCTGGGTATCTTTCTTTCCTTTCCTCACCATGCTGTATTTGTCTGACTTTCCTACAAGCTTCCTGAAGGCAAGGCTTACCTCTCTTTGTATCTACTTCCAGACACAGTCTCTGTCATACAAAGGTTGCTTGACAATGTCTGATGAGTGAATGAAAACTGGAATGAATGGTACCTACCTCTTGTTGGCACTCTCCAGACATTCTATGACACATTTAAAGTAGTCCTAACTGGGAATTACTTGAATTTCAGAGTTGATCTTGAACAAGTCTTGTGTTAGGGGCTGTAGCAGCTGCAAAGAACTATCTCTCTTCAAAGAAGACAAAATGTACTTAAGTGAAACTATCTAAGAATACTTAAGTTGTATGGCTGCAACTGTAAGTACTTTGGGTACTCTTTATTTGCATAGATCACCAAGGCCTGGAGTAGTTGCATAGATCACCAAGGTCTGGATTTGCCAGAGGATATTATAAATTACGCTTTAGTAAGTGTTATAGTTTATGTTTGGACGTCCTCCCAAAGCCTCATGTGGTCATAGGTGGGGCTTTTCAGAGTTGGCTGGATCTAGAGTGTGTGATGCTGGGATTAAGGATGTGAAGCTGAGATTGATTCATGGTGCAATGCTAGGATGAAGGGTGTTCCACCCTGAGTGTGAGTGTAACCTGGATAGAATACAAAAAACAGAAAGAGGGCTGCTATTGTTGCTGCTTGTTGCTTGCTGCTTCACTACTTTGAGGCTTGCTGCCTTGCTGCCTTGCTGCCTTCTGCCTGCTATGAACTGTTTCTCCTCTGCCATGCCACCCGGCCTTGGAGCCAGCCAACTATGAACTGAAACCTCTCTAAACTGTGAGCTACAATAAGCCTTTCCTCCTTTAACTTTGGGTGTTGGTTATTTTGTCTCAGCAACAAGAAAAGTAACTAAGACTGATTATTCCAACAGAAACATGTGCAAGAGTAATTTGAAAGAGGGAACCTGGTAAAGGCCAGGAGGGAAGAGATGTGGCCTGGCATAGGCTAGAGAAGTGGGAAAGGTGAGGAAGAGACAATTCCATTTCTAATGACACTTGGTGATGGTTGGAATCAAAATGGAAGGACAGAGGACAAATTAAGGATGGCCTTCAGATTTCTATCTGAGACTAGAAGAACAGTGATAGGATTAATAGATTTGGGGAAAATTAGTTATTGTAGATGCAGCCAATCTGAGCTCATGGAAATCACAATTCTAGAATACATTGAGAGGCATATATAACTAATTACTGAGTAAGTTATAGACTACACAAAAACTCTGACTGTAAAATATATTCTACAAATGAGATAACACCATTGACTTGATAAGGCTAGTAGATAATGACTAATACTGTTACACGCTGCAGGCCAAGCTTTCTAAAAATGTTATGGTTGGCAAGTCATAAAAACAGTAATGAAAAATTTATGACTTCACATGAGTAGTAATCTGTTTTGCAATCCACTGAATCTGCTATTTGTAGCAAGACTTCTTTTTCCCTAACCAAGAGAGAGCAAATAGAGCAAACATGCTCTTAAAAATATTTTGTGTTTTCATAGTAATTCTGGACAATGAAACTTGCAGGCATTGCATGCTAGCATTGCAAGCCAATGCTTAAGAGAATTACTTGATTAAATAATTTCAAGGGAACAGAAAGCAATACATTTAAAAGAACAGATGTGATTTAAAGTGATGTATGTGAGATCTGGCTTTGCTGGAAACTCGGCTGTTAAGAATCCCGAGTTGGAACTTACTGTCTAACTTTGTTCTTTTCATCCAAGCTTCTTTCTCATTTATTCCATCATTTACATGCCCAGTATGCTTACACCCATCCATAACATGCCGAAGATGTGGTCCTAGATGGTCATTTTCTAAAAAGCAATGGACAAATACATAGGATCATTGTTTTCTTTTTCTGGATTAGAAAAGCTATAAAGAGAGAATGAGGGTGCAATTCTCAAATTGGAAATTAATGGAATTTAGGGTAGGAAATAATCTGTCCATTTTATATATACATGACACAACTTTATCTGTCCATTTTAGTACATCTATAATGCTGTTGTCAATTCAAATTAAACGTCAAATATAGCCACTAAGCTTCACATCTTCTACTATCTACAATTTGCCTATCACAGCAAGCATTATCCTCTCAAATTAAAACACAGGAATACATTTGGAAGCATCATGATTCTTTCTCTGGGTTGACAGTGTTAAGCTCTCTCCTTTCCTTTCTACAACATTCTTCTAAATCTGCACATGTCCCTTCCCTTAATCTTAAAACGTGCTAACACCTTGCTTCTGATACTTTTTCACTTGTTGAATGTTTAAGTATCATTTGGAATCTTTATTTTTTGTCCAGCAAGCTCATAAACTTGATTAACTTTTCAACTATGGTTTCCATCTACAGAAACACTAAATTTATATGTGTATTTATATGTGTATTAAAATTGTATTAAAATGTATTGCATTAAAATTATATTAAAATGTGTATTTATATGTGTATATAAATTTATATGTGTATTATTATATGTATTTGTGTGTGTAATTAGCTTTCTAGGTCTTTAAGAAAGGCCCAGTTCTGGCCAATTGGATATACTTATTTTATAGCTAAGACAAAAAGATACAAAGATTTAGCTTAATATCATCTTCAAATATTAAGAACAAGCTTCCACGACCTTTATTTAGGACCTTAAAAAAGACAGTAACTTAGTTTTCAGATTGACCACTTTTGTTCACCATTTACAAAATAACTCATCAATGATTACTAATCACTTTGAGTGCCAGCCTCGGTGATTCATTTTACCCTGCATACTGCTCTGTAGCACCTAATAATTTAAGTCAATGTACCCCAAAGGAACAGAAATAGGGGGAAATCATTCTGTGGGTAAACCTATTATATAAGGTTGTGAGAATTTTCAGAACTTCTAAGAAGCTAATGGGAAATATATGTTTGTTTTTTTTTTGGTACCAGGGATCGAACTCGGGTCCTTCCGCTTGCAAGGCAGGTGGTGGAACCACTGAGCTAAATCCCCAGCCCCTAAATGTATGAGTTTTTTTTTTTTTTTTTGTACCAGGGATCGAACTCGGGTCCTTGTGCTTGCGCAGCAGGCAGTGAAACCACTGAACTAAATCCCCGGCCCATAAATGTATGAGTTTTTAAGGGGACAGGGTAATGGTGGCAACTGTTTTCCAAAATCATTTGACAGCAAGAACCACAGAAATATGTGCTGTCCCCAGAAAAACTAGTATCCTCCAGAATTTTATTTGGGAAACTGCAACCTAATCAAATTTCCAAAGTGGCAGATTCCTGCAGTACTCATTGTTCTTTTTTCTTCTCCCCATGGGAAAAGTGCAGAAAGTTCAGGGCATTACACAGGCCTATGGGAAATGCCAACTTGTTGTTTGGGATTAGACTTAACTCTCAGTAGGGTACCAGGACCAGATGTACAACTACCAAAAACTAAATTTTCGGGCTGAAGATGTAGTTCAGTGATAAAGCCTGCTGGACAAAAAAATAAAGATTCAGTAAAGATTGCATACACTGTAGGTGCAATCTCCAGCACTTTAATAAATAAATAAAGGACAATTTTACATTTAATTTCCCATTTATCACTCTAGATACCCTAACACTCTATCTTAAGACCAGAATAAAGCCAAAAGCTTTGCTTAAACCAATAAACAATTATTAATTGTATATTGAGAAGGGGAATGTGAAATAGTGTGTAAAGTTTTATTAGCTTTTTCTAATCATATTAAATATTTGTGAGCATTTGAACTTTGGCTGAAGCAAACTTACCTGTTATTTTCCCCTTCGTGAATAACATGCTATCATGTCAATGAGATGAATTTTTTTGGTGTCACTTTTATTCAAACAGCCATTCTTAACTGCTATGAGCTATGAGTTATTACTTTCCTGAAGGATTATTATTTTATTGATTTTAATATTTTATGTATATAAAAATTAAGTTAAATGAGGTTTTTCTTTTCCATTCTTCCTGGTATTACATATTAGATTTGTCTTTTTGCTATTGTTAGGACATTTTGTTCATTTTTCAAAGTCTAAAATAGAATGACAAGTGACAACATATATTTAAGAACACTGACCACCGCCTGCCTCACAAGCACAAGGTCCTGAGTTCAATCCCTGTTATCAAAAAAACAAAAACAAAAACAAAAAAACCACTTATAAGGAAAAGAATATTACCAAGTTGACCGTAGTTTTGAACTCATAAGATGGAGTATCTGAAAACGTTCACTTTATGTTTCTTTGAATGTCATTATGGAAGGTCTGCCTTTAGGGAGAACTTAGCCTTCCTTAATTCCCTTTTAGGATCCTGTGTTCTGATGGTTTCTCCATTTCTAGCCTACCGAAACTTGCTCTTAGGAAAAGATCTGCTATCAGTCATTCACTTTTTGATAAGACAGTGCTCAGAGTGTCTGAGGTTTCTCTTACATGCTTGTATAAGCAAGAGATATTTTCCAGTCTCCCATCAATGCCTCCTACCATACATACACACACAGCATACAGAACAAAATTCTATCCATGGTTAAGGTCAAGCTAGTCTGTGGGAAGATAAACATATGAGAAAAACACTGGAACTACTGCTATGATCAACAACAATGTCTTTCCCTGGGAAAGTGTTTGATGAAGCGAACTTAAAAAGAAAGCCTACATAATATGGTAAGTAAACATAACTCATAAAGAATGAGCCAGAGAGGACATTCTCTTCACCCTCAAGTATTTAATTCTTTCTTTTTTTAAATTTTTTAATTTTTTTTATTTAATTCTTTCTTAAAGGATAAAGAAACTTAATTTTATTATTTGAGGGGTATTGTATTGGTGCTTTATTCTTTAGAGTGGTATCAAAAAGAAAGTCTCCTTTGAAGAGCTACCAATGAATTATCCTGACAGGGAGAAAACACCTGACAACACTAATTCCACTTGTTCTGATAGCATCAATAGAAGACTCAAAAAAAAAAAAAATCTGTGCTTCAGAATTGCAGTATATTAAAAGTGCTGCTCAGCTGGGAGGAAGTAATGATTGATAGTGACTATTAGACTCAGAATGAATGTCATATGCATCAAACTCTCACCACTGAAGAAAGTTAATTTATTATCTCACTGTAAAAAATGAATAAGTTTCTCTTTTACTAATATGTAAAATTATTATAAAGGCTATTTCTTTTCACTACAGCTCTAATGAAAGTAAAGTCAAGGCATTTATTTTTCCCTTTATCAATAATCATTCTTTAGTTTGCACAGTTTTCCGTGTTTTGGGCTACTTTTGGATCTGTTATTAATCTCCATTTTCAATGAGATGATATTTACTTATCAAAAGATTGCACTTTATTAAAGTCTGATAAATATAACTACTGAATAAATATGATGGTTTATCTACATCATTTTTTTTAATTTAAAAAAAATTATTTTTTTGTGTGTTTTGAGACAAGCTCTCACTACGTAATTCAGGCTGTTCCTGAACTCACTATGTAGCCCAGGCTGACCTCAAACTCATAGCACTCCTCCTGCCTCAGCCTCCCCAGTGTTAGGACTACATGCATGTGCCACTACACCCTACATCAATTAAGCTATGGGATCAAGAATGTGAGCAAAGTCAGATTGCATTGATGTCATACATTCTCAAAGCATAATAGGAAACCTAAAAATGTCTTTCAAAATCACCAGTAGTCATACATAAATGTGGTTTTAGAAATGAATATGGAGAAAGATAGTGAGGCATATTGTTAAATTTTTTCTGTATAAATTGAGGCCTAGGAATACCTAGTGTCTGTCAGTGTATTTAATGTTTCTCATGTTTTTTTTTTTCCTCCAGGGCCTCCAGGTGTGGTTATGGGAGATTATTTTTTTCTTGAGTGGAGATTTTAAATTTGCCAAAGACAAAAACCCTAAGCTGTGCTTTATCTTCTACCATGATTCTTTGGTTAATGTGGTCAAAATTATGAATCAAGAAAAAAAGCTAGGCTTTTTGGCAGAGGACATATAACCCCACTTGAAAATGGTGAGGATGACACAAAATTTAGCAGTCATTGCTATTGCTATTCTCTGCAGCTATGAATACAGTATAATAAAGTCCAGTAAGCCCCTGGCTTGAGTGCTTGACCTTGGTGATCTACTTTTGTCCAGAGAGATTAATAGCAAAGTTTTAAGTGACTGGAAGTCATTGGCTCCCTTTTTGAACTTAGTAATAAAGCCATCCCAGAAAGATTGGGTCCAGTTGTATTCCTTGCAAAGACAATTTTTGCAAGTCCAATTTCATGTATTTTATCTCTAGTTCTTAGGAGTTCACTTCTTTTGTAGTTGTCAGCCTCCAAATTGGACTCCAATGATCCATGCCTCTTGGTATTCACATCTTTGTGTCATTTCTTTCTACAATGTATAACCAACAGGATAAGACAGAACTGAAGGTAAATCACATCCAGGACTAGATTTAAAAAATGACTTCAAACTCAATCATGAGCACTCTCATTCACTTGCTGTCTTAATTCTCTCTCTCTTACTTCTCTCTGTCTGATCACTTATGTATGGGGAACCAGTGACTATGTTATGAGAACACTCAGGTAGCCAATGGAGAGGGTGAGAGTAGGGAACTGGTGTTGGCCACAACCTTGTGGCTGAACTTGAAAGTGGGATATCCAGGCCCAGTTAAGCCTTGAGATGACTTGTAGCCTTGGAAGTGGTATAAGATAATGTTTGCTGTTCTAACCTGCTAAGTTTTATGGTGATTTGTTATATAACAATAGTTAAATAATATACTACAACTGTATTGAAATGTAAACTGCTGGTTTTATAGTTAGGTTGAAGAAATGACCTCTCTTGCTTTTTCTGCAAGTGGCAGTTGCTCATCAATGCTTTATCAAGATGTTCTCCAAAACTACTGCAGATAATAATTACCTGATAATGTCTGACAAAGTTCATTCAACTTGTAGTGGGTGAACACGTTACTCCAAGGCATTTATTTACTCACAATGTGACCGGACCTTGTAATTCTCACAAGTGCTGGTGGTTAAATAGTACAATGTGTTTCATAACGGATTTGCTCATCTCAAAAACATGGGGTAGTATGAATATTCATCACTACTGAGGAAGAATGCATGCCATTCAAGTTAACTAGTTGAGTCTACTAGGACTGACCAATATATATTATCCAGTGGTATTATTAGCATATTTGGTATGGGAGTGTTGGGAAAGGTCATGTATGCTACCGTGTGTGTGTGCCCGAGTGCATGCGTGTTATGTGTTTCTTTGTGGTGCTGGGGACTGAACCCATGGCCTCACATGTGATAGGCAAATACTCTATCAGTGAACTACACCCTCAGCCTCATCCTTCTTCACACTTTATTTTCTAGACTTTAAAAAAAAATAAGCAGTTTTTGAAATAGTAATAAAAAATACAGATTGAGCTAACATTTTAAATATAATTTTACACTTTTTATTATGAAAAATTTGAATCATATATATAATTAGAGAGTATATAAACCTTTGTACTCATCCTCTAGCTTTTACATGACCAATCTTTTTCATCAATTCTCTAATCCACTTGCTTTATTCCTGCTTACCTCCTGCACAGGATTAATTGGATAAAAATCTAAAATATCATATTCTTCCAAAAGACTAGGTAATTTTATTAATCTTATTTCAAAGTTGGGAAGCAGGGGTATGGCCTTACCTGTTTTTCTCACTGGTTTTAAGAAAAAGGTGATTTAGCTCAAATATGTTTATATTTTAGGCAAGTCACACAATTGCTTATCAGTATATATTTCATCATTTCTTCTAAGGTAAAACTGAATTTTTACACATTTTTATGGGGATGTTATGAATTTCTATTTTGAAATTTGGGTTTTAAGGTAAGTGATTTTGATATTTTGTGATTCTGATATTTTGAGATCCAGGGACTGGTTGTAATAAACAAAACCCCTCAATGAAGGTGTGGTCTTCAGAAGTTGCGTTAAGAACCTGAGATGGTGGTCCCCATGACTACCAATGTGCTTGGAGCTTAGGTACAGAATGGTAGGTCACTGGATAGCCACAGAAGGCCAATTTTCCTGACCCCTAGTGTATAAGTGCCACTCAGAACTAGCATAAAATGTACTTTGTTTATTCAAATATCTCCCTTCCCATTTACAAAAATCCCTGGTTGCAATGCATCCTAGATTTCTTCATGGTTATTGTTGCATCTGGTATGATGTTTTCCCAGCTGGTGCACTGCTTGCCTGTTGGAAGCTTCTTGATGTTCACCTCTCACCAAGCCTCCCTCCTCTTTTCAGAAGGTCCATCTTGTGACTGACTGCTCTCTACACAGGCATCTTCTAACCTGAGCTGTGATTAAATGGATGGGTTTTAAAGCTTTTTTAAAAATGGATCATATGGGTCATCTTGAAAAAAGAGTTAGAAATGATTGTAATTAAAATCTTTTTTTGGTACCAGGGATCAAACTTGGGACCTTGTGCTTTCGAGGCAGGCGGCGGAACCACTGAGCTAAATTCCTGGCCCTGTAATTAAAATTTTACTTATGCACATTTCAATTCTCAACACATATACAAATCAGAACATTACTTTTGATCCAGTAGCTTTAGCAGTTTAAGAAAAAATAAATAAATGTGCTTATAGTCTTTGATATTTGAATGCCTTCAAAACAGAAATGAAAAATGAACACCCAATACTTTCAAACATATATGTGGTATGATCAAATATACACTGAATTTAAAATTTTAAAAATGTGTTACAGTAAAAGACACATTGCCAGTAATTGCCTCAAAATACTTACCTTTGCTTGGAATGGACTTATCCCACTATTCCTGCCACTTTCTGAGGCAGTTCTGGAGGTCTGCTTTGGTGCTGCCTTTAGCTGTGCTGTCACAGCTGTCTCTATGTTCTGAATCAGTTCAAAACATTTACCTTTTATGGTCATTTTGACTTTGGGGAAAAGACAGAATTAGAATGGTGCCAGAAGCCAGTGAGTAAGGTGAATAAGGACACACTGTAATCTTTTTACAGTTCTGCCTTTCCATTGGATGGCATGTGGCAGCAGCATTCACCTAATTCTGATCACATCTCCTAAAGACATGAAAGCAGATTTCAGAACTGCTTCAGAAAGTTTCAAGAACAATGGAATAAATGTGTTTTAGAGGAGGAGTATTTTGAGGGGAATTAATGGTAATGTCTTTTACTATAATACATTTTTAATTTTAAATTTAAACATTCACCATATATTTTCATTACCCCTTGTAATTATTTTAAATACAAACTTGAAACATGCTAGATCTAGGATATATCTGCAGGACTATATTCTGAGAATCAGACAATGTTCTCTTTTTTGTTTTGTTTTAGAGCCTATTCAAAAAAGAACTCCTTTTTGCAGAATTTGTTTGCCTCCTAGTGACTACCTTCATATTCCTGCCTTGCAGTATGGCTATTGGTGGTTATCCACAGGGCTTTATTTTGGGGACATGTTCCCTAGGTTTATCTCTCCTAGGGAGACCTTCTGGCATTAGCTTTGGCTATCTTCTCATGACTTTGGCTCTCAGTTCATGAACTTATTTTATTATTCTTTTTACTGACCCTAAATACTTCCTGTTTTTCTCTAGCCTGCATCACATTGACCCAAATTAAAAAAAAATAAAAAAGAATAAAGACGGGTGTAAAATAAAGGAAAAAAAAAACAGGAAAAGGCAGGTGTTTGAAAAAGGAAAGAAATTAAGAAGATTAGGAAGAAACTACCATATACAGTACCACTGCTTAAAAATTTAATGTATTATGTCAACATTTTAAATGATTGATTTGAAAAACAGACATTCCTTGCAGTAGCAGAGTTAGGAGTACAGTGGGAACACTGCATGGGTGACTGATAGGTCATTTTAAACATTTGATTTAAAGTAGCTTTCCTGTCTCTGCAGGCTTCAAGGAGATATGTCTGCTTGTAGTGGGAGGTGGTGCCATGGTTCAGTTACACCAGACTGAAAGGGTAAGGATGGAAGAACTCTTAGACGTGTGTGTACTCCTAATACACTCAACAGTGGCTTTCTCACAGCATAACCTAAGCCACTGGGGGCAAAGTCAGTTTCCTCTCTCAGAAAAGAAAATAATAGGAAATGGGTGGGAAAAGGGCTGAGGGCCATGTGAGGGAATTAATCAGGCAGGTAACTTCTCTGTAAATTTTCCTGAATATAGAATAAAAATTCCTAGAAGAGTCTACAGCCCTGAAGTGGCCAAAAGCAGTTAGCTAGAGCTAATTACAGGAGACCACTGAATTTTGTCACAACAGTCTTAATCCCAGCTCTCTCTCTGGGGCTCTGGAGGAATCTTAGTGCATATAATGATTCACCTCAAATTTTTGCCCAGAAGAATAGTTTTAATCAATGACAAAAAACAATTTGTATCTGAAATAAGACAGAAAAGGTCTATCTTTGAGAATAGCATTTGCTCTTGTGTGTTGAATGGTGTTGGCCATAATTCATAAAGATGACCAGATAAATGGAACTAAGAAACCTGGAGGGGGTCCGGGGATTTAGCTCAGTGGTTCTGCCGCCTGCTGTGCAAGCGCAAGGACCAGAGTTTGATCACCGATACCAAAAAAAAAAAAAAATTTTATTCAATCTTATTTGTCTAATAATATTGTAGAAACAGGAAATGTTTCTACACTGTTAGAAGTACACGTGTTGTATACCTAAAATATACCAATAAAAGAAAAAAAAAAAAAAAAAAAAAGAAACCTGGAGGTATGAAAAGCCCAAATGCTCGGATTTGAAGTAAACAATTTCCAGGCCATGACTTCCATAGCATTAAAAAAAATCATCTTGGGAATAACTGGCACAGAACATCCTTTAACTATTTACCACTGATCTAAATGCAATGACAAAAGTAACTTGATGAGGAGAAAATGGGAATGAGGTTGATCTTACAAAGTCACTTAAGTCATGTTATATCACAAATTCAGTGATCTCATCTATCTGTTTATTCATGGATTCGGTCTGGAAATTTGACTTTTAAGTGTAAGAATGATGTTCAAAATATGATTGTATGAAATTGAAAAACTATTTCACATAGAATGTATCAAAGCATGAAATTATGCCTTAAATATTTCTGACACATTTGTCTTATAAATGATGGCATTGCATATTTTTTTTAAATGGGAAAAGAACACACAAAGCACAGAGGTATGGGGCCCCTACATACTAATTCTTGTGGGAATGTCATTAACCGTGTTTGGCATGCAATTGTCTATAGGGTGTCCTAAGTAAACATTTTAGTGGGCATCTACAGAAATATTTTAGAGCTGCAATTCTAAAGAGGCTGCCTAGAAACCTGTTTGGATCCCTGAGACTCTTTCAGAGGTCAGCAAGGTCAAAACTAATTTCATAAGCCAGATGTTATTTGCCTTTTTCACTCTCATTCACTTCACTCATAAGTATAAAATGAAATCATCCAGAGGTTATATAGCATTTGATATCTCAACAGACAGAATTCAGAAGCAGATACAAAATTCCAACTGTCTTCTATCAAGCCAGGCATTAAAGAGATTTGCAAGAATGTAAAAGAATAGCATTTTTTTATGCATTCTTTTCAAAGAGGAAGTATAGTTATTTTAAATTTAAATATGTTACCTATAATATACTTTGGCTTATCATTATTATTTTAAATAAATTGATAAATGTTTTAAATATTTTTCAATTTTAATTTCTAATATGATAAATAGGGAGATATGAACATAAGTAGAAGCTCTTTGGGAGTCTCAGTTTTTAAGATTGCAACAAAACCTTAGAGGCCAAAAAGTTTTAATAATACATGTCCATCAGAGTAGCTAAATAAAATAATAATACACAACCAACATAGTAGCTAAAACTAACCAGACTGACAATGATACAGAGCAATGAGAACTTTCACATACTGCTGGGGTAGTAGAAGTTGGAAAAAATCTACTTTGGAAAAAAAATTGGCACTTCATTATCATTAAAATTAAACATACACATACTTTATGACTTAGCAGTTCTATTCTTTTTTTTTTTTTTTTT
>NW_004624787.1:14520554-14545777 GCF_000247695.1 Heterocephalus glaber
TATATCACTGTGGTATGATTCTTTTAATTCTTTGGGGAAGATCCCCAGCAGGGGAATAGCTGGGTCAAATGGGACTTCCAGTCCTAGCTCTTTGACTTCTCACTTTTCTTCATGGCTTCATGTTTGTTTATGTTTATTCATTTGTATACATCTGTGTGTGATTGTACATTTATATGCGGGTTCACACTATTAGAACTAAATAAGAAAGAAACATTTTCCTTATGGTTGGAATTAGTGGCTTTGGCTTGTGGGAGTAAAAATAGTAATGTTTATATTGGGGAAATAGATGAGGTTTCTTATGGCTGAAGGTGACTGGTCTAGGGTTCCCTGTCTGGTTGCTCTAGGGTTCCCTCTGTGGCTACTCCAAGGACTGAAGACATCAGGAGTGCAGGTGGCAACTATAGCCCATCTATGACAATATGTCACAGCTGGTGGGAAGCTCTGGTCTTTGGTTTAAAAGTTAGATGGCTATGGTAAAATCTAATCCTGCACAAATACTTTGAAGTTTAATCAGAATACTAATATTTTCACTAAACATAAATTACAACACTAACTTGTATTGGATGAACATCAAAAATTTCCTCGGAGAGGGAGAGTGATTACTTGATTATTCATGGGAAACCTAGGTCTGTGTTTTACTTCTTTTTTTTGTTTGGTTGATTTTTTTTTTTTTGGTACCGGGGATCGAACTTGGGTCCTTGTGCTTGTGCAGCAAGCGGCGAAAGCACTGAGCTAAATCCCTGGCCCTGTGTTTTACTTCTTACTGCTTAGCTGGGCCTCAGATTGCCAGCAACAGAACTGACCCTATATGGAAGACAAATGAGGAACAAGATAGACCAATAGATGTGATTACAACCGAATGTCTTTGAAATCATTTGGTGATATGTGTATTACTCCTTCTCTTTTGAGCGATGGTTTTGGTTGTAATTGTTTTATCTTATCACTGATTATTCTTAAATTCATCATGGACTTGGATTGGTGACTTTTTGAAACTTGATGCTTTCATTCCTCTTATAAAAATAGTCATGCATATATTAGTGAACATTTACAGAGTGGTTGCATTATAACAGACAATGTGCTGAGCACCAAAGATAAAGAGATGAATAGTCCTTGCCCTCAAAGAATTCACAACCTAGGAAAAACAAAGTAACATGTTCCAGTAGTTTAATTAGAACCACTGTAGATAAAGAACAAAGAAAAGAAAGTGATATAAATATTGTATGTGATATTAAGGGAAACTTTCTGGAGTTCTAAAATACTGGTGATAGAGATGGGTATTTAGCCCCATGGTGGAGTGCTTACCTAGCCTATGTGAAGTCCCAGTGCTGTAAATTTAAAGGTAAATAAATCAATAAAATATTGGTGATAGTTTGGTAGGTTGATCGAATGGATGGTGAGGAGAGTTTATATTCCACACACAGGGAATAGCAAATGGCAAAACAAGAGAATGTGAAAGTGTATGTTGTATTTAGATAATTCAGTATTCAATATAGACAGTATTCAATATTGATCACTATCAAGTCAGTATTGATTACTAGACAATTCAATATTGGAGGTGGGACTAAAGAGAAGAGGCCAGTGGCAGGTTGTAGAGGTCTTTGGCCTGTGGGTCATACATCCATTTATTCATTCGTGCATTCATGCAGGTAACATATTGCAGTGAGTAAAAACTGCCTGTATGGAACTTATTTACTAATTGGAGTGGAGACAGTGAACAGACAGTATAGTATGTCAGATAGTAATGAATGTATCTGAAGAAAAATGAGGGAGGGGCGAGTGGATAGGTGATGGAGAACACTTCAAAGAATTAAGCTGGTCAGAGACACGAACAGATTGAGTTTGAGTTTGAGAGAAGTCACCCAAGCTGCAGTGTTAAGAGTGGATAGAGGAAGGGTTAGGATGGACGTATGGAGATCATTTGGTCAGGGGTGGGGCGGGGGTGCTGTTGTAGCACAATGGGTGATAAATAATGAAGGATTAAACTGAGCATGGCAGTGAGAATGGGAAGGCAAGGATGTATTTCAGAATTTTGGAAGTTAGGGCTTTAGATAATACTTTAATATTATGTCACTAAATGGCTAAGGAGTTTGGAAACCAAATGAAAATAGAAAATAGATGAGAGAATCCTGAGGGGATGTGGACCTTTAATAAGAATGATCAACCAAAACCTGTAGCTTACTTGTCATATGGTCTCCTGTGAGTTGGTCCAGTGACTTCTAGCCAGGAATATATTCTCATTTGAGCTGCTGAGCAGTTTTAGGGCAACAGTTTACTTTTGGACCCCAACACTTTTAAGTGCATGCTCCTCCATGTATAATTTTCTTTTTTTTAAACTTGATTCTAGATGCAATTTTAGATTCTTAAATCATAGTAAATGTCAGCTACATATGTGACATTTTTATGCCTTAATTTTATATTTTTTTCAGCTTTAAAAAAGAGCTACTAAGGGCTGGGAATTTAGCTTGGTGATGCCGTGCCTGCCTGGCAAGCACAAGGTCCTGAGTTTGATCGTTGGTACCCCCTCAAAAAGCTATTAAAATGTTATGATTAAAAAGAAAGAGAAAAAATTAGTTGTTGACTTCTGTCACTCTACATTGTTAACCACTTTCCCAGTTATGACTTTGGTTTCAACTTCACTGTGGTTTGCATTTGTGGGAACTGCTCTTTGGCAAATTTTGCAGAGGCTATAAATTCTTCTGGTTCAGGTTAAAAGACTATTATGTTTAAGTATGCTGCTAATTAATTTACTTGCTTATACTTCATTTACATAAAATACATTGTTTAACGTTAACCACAGCTTTGATAAATGTTTTCCAGATGGAATACAGCTGAGTTAAGCTCTTGTAAATGTTTCCCAGAGTGCGTCCTCAAGCCTTAAGGGTGATGTATTTCTGTGGTAAAGATTATCTGCACAAATGACTTGACTTACGACTTAAAACCAGTTAACAAAATTAGAGCCTATTTTGGTAGTAATGTTGAGTGAAATAGCATACTATGAATTCTTAGCCAGGAATTTTAGTGATGGTAGTAATAGAAGTTTTAATTTGAATAAGTCAACATGGCACCACTCTATAAAGGTTACTGTGTGCATTATCTCATTTAATTCTGGCAGCAACTCTGAAAAGTAGATGATACTTACATGTAGATTTTCTTGTGGAAAACCCTCAGAAGTAAAAAGAAGAGGTCATGGAGAATTGATTTACTGCTTGGCTTTAGGCTGTCTTTGCACTGCAAATGAACAAAAACTCTGAAGACTCTAGGAGTATTTGGTACTGTTCTCCTCTAGAGTGGGTTTTGAGATGAACCAGACCTCTAAATAGACTTCTTTATGTCAAGAAGTTACTGGAGAGCCATCTACTCAGTTGTCAGTTAATAGAAATATCTGGGAATAAATGAAGTCATCTGTTTTTAGTCAGCAAAGAAAGAAAATGCTGTTGCAGTCAGATGAGATACTTTATAGAGGATTTAAGTATTATTTCTTTTGATTTTATTTTGTATATTAAGATAACTTCTGCTGATCATCAGATTAATATGTTAATTTCAACCCTAAACTAAATCAAAGGATCCTGAGTAGAGTCTACCCTCTTGGCATAAAGTAGTAATTGTCTTGCAATAGTGATGTCTTTATTTGTTGAGTTTTAGGGGTAATATTGCATGGCATCTCTGTCCAAACATCTGAATTCAGAATCAGTTGAGAGGTAGTATACAGGATACAGACAAAAATAACAGCCGTTAAAGCTGTTTTGTTTGGAGAGTATTGCTTAGATCTGGATGGACTACCAGGTACCCTGAATCAGATAGACTCAGTGCTGGACCACAGAAGGCCTCCTCTGCAGGAGCAGAGCCAGCTTCCGTTAGCCTAATACATACCTCTGAGACACTAGATGGTACCCTTCATGGAAGGGATAGATTCTAAAGACAGAAAGGGCTGACCTCATGTGCTTGGTGCCTTCTCTCAGAATTCACTGATTAGCCAGATCACTCCTTCCATGAGAAAGTGAGTGTCTGAGAGTTGGGGAGAGGCCAGGAACATTACTCTTACTGAAGTCTTCTCACATTAGAAACTGGAGCCAGAGAATAGAAGTATTGCTGGAATATTTTTGGAGAAATTAGGGGAATGGGCTGAAACTTGGTGGTGGCTAAACAATATTGTATGTGCTTCATAAGTATGTCTTATCACCATTGGCTACTAAATACTTTACCTACTTTTCTTGGTAGGGCAGTTAATGTCCTCCAGGAGAAACTGTCCTAATTAGCTTTTAAAGTTTATTTCTTATTTCCTTGATAACCTACTACATACTTTAGCTGCACATCAGAATTATTGTTATTCCAGCTATTCATGATCTGCCTTTCTCTTCCCTTCTCTTTTTTGATATGTTAGTTTTTCTCAAAATGTAATGCATATAGTTTGATAGTCCTGAGATAGTTTGGGGAGGGGGATACATGGATTAAAATCTTACTTGAATAGTTCTAAATGTGTATATTATATATATATATATATACACACACACACATTTATTACTTTAGAAACTGTTGAGCTACTTATTATACTACATAATGTATTTAAAAAATAAATGTACACACAGATCTTAAGTTTACAGTTTATTTTTTGCAAATGAACACATATTCTTTGTCAGTATTTAAAGAAACAGCATTACCATTCCCCTTGAAACTTCCTTCCTGCTCCTTCCTATGGTTTCTCCTACCCTAATAACTACTTTGACTTCTAGCACCACAGTTGTTTGGTTTGGTTTTTTTTTTTTGAGACAGGGTCTCACTATGTAGTCCAGGCTGGCCTTAAACTCACTAGGTAGCCCAGGCTGGCCTGGAACCTGTGGCAGTCCTCCAGCCTCAGCCTCCCAAGTGCTAGGATTACAGGTCTGTGCTATTACGCCTGGCTTGGCACCATAATTTAGATTTGCCTATTTGAACTTTATATAAATGAAGTCATGAAATAGAATCATAACGTGTATATACTCTCGACTTTGGCTTCTTTCCCTCAGTATTATTTTTGAATATTTTTGCCTATTGTTGGGTATAGTTGTTAATTTTGTCATTATTGCTGAGTTGAATTCCATTGGTTAAATATGTACCACAATTTATCCATTCTGTTATTGGTTTGAAAATTTGAAAAATTTTTAATATGAAGTGCACATCAATTAGTGTTTTTAAAGATATTGCTGCATAGAAAGAGGCTAATATCATTAAGATAGTATTTAGTGTATTCAATTTCTTGAGTACATCAGTTTTCTGAGGTAATAAAATGTTCCCAAATACTAAATAATTCTTATAAATATATGAGATTGGATATTTAAACACATTGACCATGAAATTCTTGCAGTGTTCAGATATTATTTATGAGCTTGTAAAATTTCAGCTTAAAATCATAAGTCTAAGTCTTTTATCAGGCATACATTTTAATTTTGAATTATAAGTCAGTCATTCTTACTGTTTATATTCTCAGGTTTTACAAGTATATAAAAGATTAGTGTTTGAATAGTTAACGTTTTTTTTTTTTTTTGGTACCGGGGATCGAACTCAGGACCTTGCGCTTGCCAGGCAGCCGGTCGATGGTTGAATAGTTTTCTTAAAACAAGAACATTAACATGTCTTTGATTCTATTAAGTATCTGTATATTTAATTCTGGATCTTTTAGTAGTGGGAATATGGTTACTTACTCAGGAAGATTATTGCCATTCCAGTAAGTGCAGCAACTTTTATTTATTTAGTACTGTGGAGTGAACCCGTGGAGAGCTGAGCTGTATCTCCAGCTATTTTTCAGACAAGATCGTGCTAAGGCTGGCCTTGAACTTGAAATTCTTCCACTTTGGCCACCTCAGGTAGCTAGAATTGCAGTTGTGCACTGGCTTCTGCAGTTACTTTGTTTTCATGTGTGTGTGGGGAGGCACATTGAACTCAGTGTGCTACCTATATCACCAACCCTCCTGCGATTACTTTTCCCTTCTAGCTGAGATTTGGAGGTGTAGTTAACATCTTGTTACTCAGCTTGGAAAACAGTTGTATGATTGCATGTAATATTTGGTCTGGCCAGCAAGTTTGAAGTTGCTAATCAGAGGTTTCAGCCAATATGCCGATGAGGTTCTTGCCAGCCTCCTCACCAGGAGTCTCCAAATTCTATTTATAGTTACCCTGTCAGAAACTTGATATCCTCAAGTGGGGGAGTGTTCATGTTTCTGAGATCTAGGAATCAAGTAATAGGAATTATTCATCATATTCACAGAAGTTTGCATTTCCCATTCAGATTGATTACCTGGTTGGATTTTGTATTTCTTCTAAAGGTACTTGAACTGTACTGGAAACCAGCTTTAGGGATATTAAAATAATAGTTACTTGAGTTCTGTCATGCTTTTAACATGTCACACATTCTACTAACCAAATATTTTGTTGTCAACACAAATTTTGTAGATCAGCACTGTCCGGTAGAGCTTTCTGTGATGATAGAAATGTTCTGCCCTGTGTGGTATGGTATCCACTAACCACATGTGGCTGTTAAGCACTTGAAATATGGCTAATGTGATGGAGGAGCTGGATTAAAAATTTTAATTTTAATTAAGTGTAAGTAAACACATGTGGCTAGTGATACCATGTGGGACGATACAGCTGTCAATTAGAATATAATTCATTTTCTGTCCTTTCTCTTTCCCAAATGAAGTTAATGCTAGTCACATCTTTCAATCCCTAATCTTGAACTTCTTTTTATTCTTTTAAGATCCCTCATGTTGCTGCTCTTATGTATGATTATTTTATCTGGTCCTCACAACCACCCATTTCATAAGTCAGAATCTGAAATTTGTAGACGTTTGTCAGAAAATGGTCACTTTTGAGCTAGTGAGTGGTAGAGCTTAGATTTGAATCTAGATTTCAAGTCTAGACCTTTTTCTTGATATTATACTGATTATCATCAAGCCCTATTCATCTCCCCTTTACAAGGTATCATATCCATTTTGTGTCTTAAAAAGTATCTATTGATCATTTGAGTTCTCTTCCCTCATTGAGCTTACATTCTAATGAGTGGAATGGATAACTAACTAAACAAAATAAACAAGTAAATTATTGAATTAGAAAGTGATGAATGCTATGGAAAAAGAGTGGAGAGAATAAGGAGGTAGGATGTTACTGTTCAATTTTTAAATAGGATGTTACTGAGAATATGACATTATAACAAATATTTGAAGATGACAAAGTTAAGCTGTATGGATATCTAGGGAGAGGAGTATTCTAGACCAAGGAAGAGTATAAAAATACCCAAAGGGTAAATGAATGTATGGCCTGTTAGGAAAGTAGCAAGGAGGCTAGTTGAGGAGTCATTTCACATCCACTTGCCCGTTTGTTATTATTATTTTTTTTTTGGTACTGGGGTCCTTAGCTTGCGAGGCAGGCGGTGGAACCACTGAGCTAAATCCCCGGCCCCCCTGTTTGTTATTTAAAGTCTGTGCCTTTTAAACCTGAGCTTTTAATTTACTTGTCTTGTTTATTTTTGGGGGCAAGGTCTCTTATTTGTGCCATAATGTCCAGCTTTTACACTTTTCCTTGTGCTGTTCTTTGCAAGACCTTTGCTTGGTGGTTATGAGGTTTATTGTTTTGGGGATCTTTTTAATTTTGAGAATTGGGGAGCATTGCCTGTCCATTTTCTGTTACCATTTTCTCGTGATTTCTTAGATTTGAACAGTAACTCTAAAATTATACTGTTAAGTGCTAAGGGTCATGGGAAATAACTTCTAGGTTCATTTAAATCAGATAGGTGCTCTCCTGCCATTTCTTCACTTGTTTGAAACTTCATCTACCCAGGTTTGTTGGCAGTTCATTCAGTGTCTTTGATGTGCTAATCACAGGGGAGGATCAACACATAGTTTTTGCCTTCTAAGGGGCATCTGAGTACTAAGGAAGACTTTGTTTTCTATTACTGCAAGATGCTAAGTTCCATAACAAAGATAGGGGAAGGGAATGGTGATTGATACAGCAACTTTATTTCAAAGAAGTATAGACAGGAAAGTTTGGGAGAGTACTAGTCTATGTCAGAATGTTTTGCAAAATGTTTTAAATGTGAGACTGAAAACATTGATGAGAACATGTAGATGAGAACAGAATTAGAAGAATTATGGTAGGAGAATGTAGACAGTAGAATAACATTTATAAAACCGATATGGCTATAATGATAGGGGCCTTTAACATTTTATAGCCTTATTCTACAACAGAATGTCCAGCACTTACTTTGTAATTATAAAGAAAGTGGAAGGATAATTTTGTTACTCTGAAATGTTATGCATTTTGTGAAAAACAAAATAATCAGTAGTCAAAATGAAGATGGACATCTGCACTAATTAGGGGATAACCACTGTAGCGCCTTGGCAACAATCCTTTCAGACTGAAGCATATATATGTAAAATCATCCTGTAAAAATGTCTTCAAACTATTGTTTCTATCTTGTGTTTACTTTTTTTTTGTTACCAGGGATTGAACTCAGGTCCCTGTGCTTGCGCAGCAGGCAGCGAAATCACTAAGCTAAATCCCCAGGCCTTGTGTTTAAGTTTTGATGCCAAGAAATAGTAATGTGCAACATTATTATTAGAGACTCAAAAAGTATGGTATTATAAAAAGTATTGCGGTTATTATAATTTATTTAACTAGGATAATATTGCATTTAATTGTTTCCAGTTTTTTTTTTTCTCAATTACAAAGGATGCTGTAATAAGCTTTTTAGGATTAAATCCTTAACAATTTCCTTTAAAAGAGCCTTATTGGATTAGATAGCATTGGACTACATCATTGGTTTATTTCACTGGATAGAGACAAATTCATGACATCTGGCTGTTTAGACTTAATTCTGAACAAAAATAAAAGACTGAAAATGTTTGGAGAAAGATGGCATCATATTATATCTTACAGTTTAGGAAGGCAGCCTTAAGGATAGAAATTAGATGCCGGATAGAAATGAGACGTTTTGGCATGAGTCTCTAATGGGAAATGACCATGACCACAGGGAGTCTATGGAACAGTGCTTAACTGTGCCTGAGTCTTTGGGGTGATGAGAAGGAGGGAGAGCTGAGGAAACTTAGATGTACTAATTTATATTGCTGTCAGTAAATACACGCCATGCTTATGCAGATGGGTCCTACTGTCTATTCAGGCAAATCTTGTTGTATGAGGTGATGTACTTTAAGGACTATGGTGTCAGTAGTTTTCATCTCGGACCAACATTTTTGAAAATATTTAAACATAGTGCACAGTTGAACTTTGCAATAAACATTTGTATACTAACCACCTAAATTCCACCTTTGTATTTAATTGTGTGTGTGTGTGTCACATGTCTCTCCACCAGTTCATTCTTTTCTCTAATATTAATGTTGTTTCTGGTGCATTTAATGTAAATTGGTAGCTTCATTCCCTTTAATAATAATTGATGTTATTTCTGGTGTATTTTAAAGTAATTTTGTGGCTTTTTTTTTTGTACCAGGGATTGAACTCAGGACCTTGTACTTGCGAGGCAGGCACCACACCACTGAGCTAAATCCCTGGCCCTGGTGGCTCCATTTTTGAAATGTTCTGCCTTTTGTTTTTTTAGATTAGTTGGCCTTGATTTCCGTTTGTCTGCTTCGTTTTCACAAAGTATTTGTAACTTCAAAGCTATTAGACTGCTTGTTTAAATTTGGTTTTATTTCCAAGTAGTTTTAAGATTTTTAATTAAGTTTATTGGTACAGTTTAGATATACATAATGATCACCTTTATCATATGGAATTTGTACCTCTTCATGATCTATCGTAATTTTTATTTTTTTCCCCATTCTCCCCTCTTCCCTTCAACCCTTCTTCCCCTCCTTATTTATAAAAGCTTTGTTTCTAGTCTATCTTTTCTTCTTTTTTCCCTTTTCCCTTTTTTCTTCCCCCTCCCCCCTCCCTAGTGTCCCTTACATTTGAACTTTTTCTTCCTATTTCACATTATCTATTACACATTTTGATCCTTTTTTATCCTTTGTTTCTCACACCAGAGAAAAAATGTGTTATATACACGTGTGTGTCTGATTTATTTCACTGAAGAGTGTGGTCTCTGGGTGCATCCATTTAGCTTTAAATGCCTTAAGTTTGTCCTTTATGGCCGAGTAGTACTCCATTGTAGAAAAAAACCACATCTTCATCCATCAGTTGATGGGTGTTTGGGTTGTTCCAAGATTTAGCTATTGCAGACTGTGCTGGTATGAACATAGATGTGCATATATCACTGGTATGATGCTTTTAATTCTTTTGGGAAAATACCCAGAAGGAGTATAGCTGGGTCAAATGGAACCTTTAGTTCTAGTTTTATGAGGAATCTCCACACTGATTTCCATAGTGGTTGTACCAGTCTACACTCTCACCAACAGTGGAGAATGGTTCCCCACAGCCCCACCAACATTTGTTATTGGTTGATTTCTTGATAATAGCCATTCTTTCTGGAGTGAGATCGAATCTTAGCATTGGTTTTTTGTTTTTTTTTTTCTTTTTGGTACTGGGGACCGAACTCAGGACCTTACACTTGCCAAGGCAGGTGTACGGCACTGCTGAGCTACATCCCCAGGCCTCAGTGTTGTTTTAATTTGCATCTCTCGAATGACCAGTGATGTTGAACATTTTTTTCACGTATTTATTTGCCATTTGTACTTCTTCATCTGAGAAGTGTGCATTCATCTCAGATGCCCATTTTTATATTGGGTCTTTAAATTTGAGGGGTTTAATTTTTTTCAGTTCTTTATATATTCTAGATATCAGTCTTTTGTCTGAGGAACAGTTGGCACAAGTTTTTTCTTACTCTGTAGGTTGTCCATTTCTTCTGTGTTTTCCATCTTATTAGAATAAAGGTCCTTAATAGATACTGATGTTCTTCTGGGTTTTTGCAAAGTATGTTGTAATTTCACCCTTTTCATTCCTAATTGCATGTATTTGAGTCTTCTTTTGATATTCGGGTAAGGGTTTATCAGTTTTAATTAATCTTTCAAAGAACCAGCTCTTTGACTCATTAATTCTTTGTCATATTGTTTTCTTAGTCTCAGTTGCATGAATTTCTGCTCTGATCTTTAATTTCTTCCCTTGTACGGCCTTGACTTGTTCTTCTTTTTCTAGAAGTTTGAGGTTCAACATTAGTTTATTTGAACTTGCTCGGTTTTCCTGATGTGAGAGTTCACTGCTATAAATTTCCCTTGTACGACTGCCTTCATTGCATCCCATAAGCTCTGGTGTGTTGTGTCAGTATTATCATTCATTTGTAGAAACTGTCTAATTTCTTCTTTAATTTCATCTGTGACCCATTGGTTGTTCAGAAGGGTGTTATTAAATTTCCATGCGTTTATGTAGTTTTTTGTGGGTTCTTTTGCTATTGATTTCCAATTTCATTGCACTATGGTCTGATAATGTACATGGGATAATTTCAATTCATTTGCATTTACTTAAGCATGTTCTATGAGCTAGTATGTAGTCTTATTTTGGAGAATGTGCTATGTGTACCTCAGAAGTATGTGTATTCTGATGTGGGGTGGAACACTAGACATCTACTAAGTCCATTTGTTCACAGGTTTGGTTCAGATCTGATATTTCTTTGTTGTTTTTTTGTCTCCTTATTCTGTCTTATTTGTAACAAT
The DNA here is from genome assembly GCF_000247695.1 of Heterocephalus glaber. The sequence goes on from NW_004624787.1 coordinate 14,532,185, forward strand.
GGAGTATAGAGATCCTCCATTACAATTGTATTAGTGCTTATTTGATTTTTCATGTCCATTAATATTTGTTTTATATAGTTGGGTACACCAATATTTGGTGCATATATGTTTATGATTGCTATCTCTTCCTCTTAGAGTTTTCCATTTACAAATATGTAGTGACTTTCTTAGTCTCTCTCGATCAGTCTGGGCTTGAAGTTCACTTTGTCTGCAAATAGAATAGCTACCCTTGCTTTTTTTCTGGGACCCTGTCACCTGAAGTATTGTTTTCCATCCTTCCTTTGACTTTCAGTCTATGAATTTCTTTTTGAGTTAAATGTGTTTCCTGTGTGCAGCAAATTGTTGGATCTTGTTTCTTGATCCATTCTGCCAGTCTGTTTCTTTTGATTGATGAATTGTGACCATTTACATTGATGGTTATAACTGATATATGTTGGCTTCTTCTTGTCATATTGCTTTCTGGTTGTTGGTTCTCTGTCTTTTCCCTCTGTTTAATTGCTTGCTTTGCCTGGTGGCTTCTTTCTATTGGTGTTCTTGGAATTGTGGTCTTTGTTATCTCTTTCTAAAATATCCTTCAGAGCATTTTGAAGAGCTGGTTTGGTAGCCATGAATTTCTTCATTTGTTTTTTGTCATGGAAGTATCTTATATCTTCATTGATTTTAAAAGATATTTTTGCAGGATACATCAATCTGGGTTGAATGTTGTTTTCTTTCAAGACTTGAAATACTTCACTCCAAGCTCTCCTTGACTTGAGAGTTTGTGTTAGGAAGTCTGCTGTGATTCTGATGGACTTTCCTTTGTAGGTAATTTGCTTTTTTTCTCTAACAGCTTTTAACACTCTGCTTATGTGCTGAGTTTCTGGAACCTTGAATATTATATGCCTTGGTGTAGATTTATTTTTGTCATGGCTAAGTGGAGTTCTGTATATCTCATTTATTTGTATGTCATATTCTCTTTCCATGTTTGGGAAGTTTTCTGTCATTACTTTTGTGAACACGTTTTTTAATGGCATTTGCATTGTCCCCTGCTTTCTCATTGACTCAAACCATTCTTAATGTTGTTCATCTTTGCATCATCTCTCAGCTGTTGGATTGATTTTTCAAGGACCATTGCTATTTTTAAGAAATCTTTCCTTTTGCGGTCATTATCTGCAATCCCGTCTTCTATTCTGATGTTCTTTCTTCTCCTTGATTCAGACAATTGCATATGCATTCAATGGCATTTTTAATCTCCTGTATATCTGTTTGAATCTGTTTCATGGATTCTATTTCTTTCCTATGTTGGGCGTTCATGGTTTCCATTGTTTTCCTAAGCTCCTCTGTTTTTTTTTAAATCTGTGTCTACTCTCTATTCACTGAGCAAGTCCTTTGTTTTCATCATCATCTTTTTTTTTTTAACCTGAGAAATTATTTCTGATCTCATTTTCTCTATATCCTTATGCATCTGACATTTTACTTCTGCTGCTATCATTTCAGAAAATTCAGGTAGGTGGCTTCAGATTTCCTCTGTCTTGTTCCCTGGACTTATTATAGGTGGACTGGAGATCTGGGGTTATGATTTGTTTCTGTGTCTTGTCATTTTCTATTTTTTGAATTTTAATTTGTTTTCTGTTTCAATGCTTATAGATTTCCTATGGTAGACAGCTTTAGCACTAGTATCAAGGCTTCCCTAGGAAATGTCTATTCCTCAGAGATGTCTTCTAGGTGTAGCTGGCTCTTGGTCTTTGTGTCTGTCCCAAGATTCTACCTTACCTATTTATTAGAGATGAGAAGTTGCTCTTTGGCTCAGCATCCAGTCCTTTGGTACTAGACTACGGTAATGGTTATGACCCCAGACAATCACTGTGTTGTCATATAAGGGAGAATAACTGATTTCAACAGGTATGACATCCTGGTTAAAGTAGTGCAATTAAAAGTAACAACATCAAGCACAACCCAGAAATAGACCAACTGTGGTATTTATTAATTTGGTACCTTTAACTGTAGGAACAAGCTCTATAGTTATATACAAAATCCAACATAAACCAGGAACTTGTATGCATTGTTTCCCCTTAGTAGAGTAATTTTACCCTGTGTGTGTGGGGCGGGGGGATGTAAGAGATACAGAGGAAAAAACAGATAAATGAAGAGGACTATAGTAGAAGCAAGGTTGAACAACAAAGGATGATCACTCAAGCTTTGGGAAACAGGAAAAGAGGACAGGAGAGAAAGAATGAAGGAGAAGGCAAAAGACTATTGAAGCAAAGCAGAAAGACTAGAGACAGTGTTCACTCACATGAAAGTATCAAAAAAATCAAGAAAGAGAAAGCAAATAGAGAAGCAAGACGAACAAAATGAAAAAGCAATAAAAGTAAAAATCTAAACAACCAATCAACAAACAAAAACCCCCACCAAACCACATAGATAAATGAAAATGAAACAAACAAGCAGAGAAAGAAAGAAAAAACAAAATTCCCTCCTGCCCATAGTTCTGTGATAGTGTTCTAGTTAGAGCCCAAATCTGTTCCACCAAGTCTGCAACAGGATTAGTGCTGGGTATGGGCCTGGTTTTGGCCTCTGGATGTGGGGCTAGGGGCAGTCTTCTGTCAGTAGCTTTCTGGATGTCCCATGTCCCATGGGTGCACCCATGTCTCCTTTCCCTGTTTGTCTCTGAGTGGCTCTCCCAGTTGCTGTGGTGCCTTCAGCCCGAGGCTGCTCCCCGTCCTGTGTACAGTTGGCCTCTCCTGGACCTTGCACAGTCTCCTCTCTTCCACTTTGTTGGCTTTTTTCGTGTTGCTTACTGCAGTGCTCTCTTTTCACTTGTTGCCCCGAGAGTGACCCAAGGCTACTTGACTCCTGCTTCCATGGTCCACATCCTTCTCTTGGGCTGGTGGTCACAGAGTAGGAGTGGTATACTCTGCCACTTACTATTCACTGTAGTCCCTAACCTTGTTGTAGCTAGAGGTTCCTGTTAGCTGCTATGGCACATGACCCAAACAACAAAACAAAACAAAACAAACAAAAACTGGTAGGTCAGTGAGGGAGTAGCTTCCTGGTCACTCGCCCCTGTGTGCGGGTGGAATTTGTTGCCAGGGTGCAGAGTCTTATTTGCAGGAAGACAAAAGGGGTGAGGGGCCTTATATCCCAGATCTATCCTGTGTGGGTTAAGTTTTCCAGACTTCTGCAGTTTTTTGGAAACATCCCAGAATGGCTAGTTCCATTCCCTGCACTGCGTGGGGGGTGGCAGCACCACTAACAGACTTGGCCCCATGGGCTGCTATGTTGTTTTATGAAGTCCTGCTCCTGTGTCTTGTTTGATCCACAAGTCTCTCATTTCAGGTTGATTTTTGGCACCAAGATGCATGTCCCTCCCTTTCTTCCAATTACCTCTATTTCCAAGTTCTTACTTGGCCATTTTGCCGTTATTTTCAGAAAGCACATATTTTTTAGTTTGCCATGGTGAATCCTAGATTTTATACAACTGGTAACTGTGAAAAAGAAATTATTGTGTTTTGGTATGTGTATTAATAGGAGCTATGTATTAATTTAAGCTAGGTTGAAGCAGAAAGGGGGAATTAATTAATTGTGCTGGGAATTGAACCTAGAGCTTTGTACATGCTAAGCACATACTCTACCACAGAGCTACACTCCTATCCTTAGGAGAATTTGTTTTAAGAGTACAGAGGCACCAAGGAACCCAAGAATGCCGCTTGTCTGTCTCAACCAGAGCTCAGAACCAGAAAGCCATTAGGTTTTTTGGTAGCATTTCTTCTTGTTATCATTTCTGCTACATGGTTATCTAAATAGAATAGCTTTATTTTGCCCCTCTGTCTAAATGGTAACACATGGCCCTCCACTCCGGGCCATTCATGCAACAGCAGAAAGTAATTGACTTTCCTTGTTCTCAATACATGGGTTGCCAAATCAGCTAGGTTCTATTAGCTGTGATTCTCAAGACACTTTTCCTCCATTGCCACACACCTAAATGAAATTTTAATTATCTCACATCTACCTTAGTCTTCCTTTCTTTTCTGTTCGCTTTTTCAAAGTATTTTCTATTCCATTATCAGACCAGTGTTTGTTCAAGGTAAGTGTAAGTACTCGGTACCTGCGGGTGCTATGCTGCATTCTAACATAGCAAAAGTGACTGACAGTCCATGTAGATATATAGACAGATATGTAGAAGATATGATACAGTAAATACTATGATCAATGTGTACAGAAGGAGGAGTCATAAATTCTTGGAAAATAAGGAAATCTTTGTAGAAGTGACTTGGACTGGTTCTTCAAGGCTAAATGTGAGTTCGGGGGGGGGCGGTGTTTCAGACAAATGGAAAGACAGGAAGACATAAAAAGTTAGGGTGTGTATAAGGAATTGTGATAACTTTTCATGTGGCTGGGAATAACTCTTAAGGAAAGTGAAAAAGTAGATTGGTGCTGTGTGAAAGAATTGGGATTTCATCCATGCTAGCGAGTGGACACTGTTAGGTTTTTATTTTTGTTGGCAACATGGAACCTGGAAAATACTGTTTTGATCCTGTTGTCCCATACTGTTTTCCTGTGCTTTCTTGCATATGCTTTATGCTTCATTTAATTTTGGGCTGTTTATTAAGTGGAAAAATGTCCTGTGCTTTTCTGCTTCTACTAGATTTTGAGTTTCTACCATATCACAAACAATTGTAAGTTTAAATGCCACAATGAAGCCTCCTCTCAGCTAGAGATGAACATTACTTTGCCTGAACTCTTATAATGCTTTATACTCTTTGTATAACAGTTAGTGATTATTGTGAAATCATAGCGTGGTAGTTAAGAGTGTTTGAGTCAGCAACCATCCTAACCATGTTATCCCTTATTTGTTTGACCAAGGACAGATTACTGAGTGTTTTTAGACCTGTTTTCTTGTGTTTTAAATGTGTATAATGACAGCTATATCGCAGGATTATTGTGTGAAGGAAATGGAATAATGATTATAAAACCCTTATAGCTTTGCAATATTGTACCATTGCAGTTGAACTATTGCAGTGAACTGTTTAGAAAGGAGTAGTAGGAATCCAATGCTGAAATAGTTTCTAAATGTAAGGACTACATGTAGGGATGTACTCAGTGGCAGCAATAACATCTTAATAGTGAAAACAAATTGCTAGTAAATATTACTTCCTTCCTTTGGGAGGAGAGGATGAATCCAAGAATGAAGAGCATCAACAGTTTCTCTGCATTGTAGGCTAAGGGTATCACTCACACATGATGGGATGGTCACTGTTGTGTTAGTTCTCATTTGAAATTCGCCTTAGTGACTCTTAGGAGTCTTAGCTCACTGTTGCACTATATTAAATATATTAATATGGCTTTGGTGACCACACATATTTGAATTTGAATAAAAATATTCTTATGTTATAGGCAAATTAATTGATAATTGTTTTAGCTTTATGCTTTACAAGACTAACATATAAACTTGGAAAAGTCCTGTAACAGATGAAACTTTCTAAAAATTACATAAAAATATCATCTCTAGATCGCCCTCATTCCACCTTCCAGAACAGTGTTTGTAAAATTTGAGTATAGATCTGTACTACCTCCACATCTCCATTTTTTGTTATCTCCTTTCTCCTGCATGTACAGTGCCCCCACTTTGCCCTGTTGCCCATTGTTTTTTTCCTTTCAAACTCTAGACAGCCATCCTCTTCTATAGTGTTGTAAGTTTAAAATTTCTCCTTTTTGTTTCTTTCAATTCCAGCATCTCGATTTTGGGAAGCTTTTGATGAGAGTAACTGGATTTTAAACCACTTGTGAGTCTTAAGGCTTGATACCCCTTTGTGGCTATAGGATGGATGAGTCTTTTGTTCTTCCCTTTTCCTCATGCCTTAAGGTGGTGCTTACATATTGTATTCGTAGATGGCCCTCATCAGAATTTCCAGGGAGTACTTATTCATAATATGGATTCTGAGACTCCCACTGCTAAAGATTCTAATGATAAACTAGGTCTAGGATGGTATTCAGGATTCTGCTTTTTAAAATTTTTTTAAATTAATTAATTAATCGTTTTTTGTTCCCGGGGATCAAATTCAGGACCTTGTGCTTACGAGGCAGAATTTAACCACTGAGCTAAATCCCCAGGCCCAAGATTCTGCTTTTAAAGTAAGTATCCAAGAAGTTTGAGACCTCTGTGGTGATTCGTCCCAATTTTCATAGTTGTTCTCTCCAAACTTTGTGGGGTAACAATCCCAACTCCCTGTCACTTAAAGTAGAAGGGCTACTGCTAATAATAATAATAATTATTATTTTTAAAGTAAAAAAGGATACTTTCTGCAGTAACAATACTGTGTGTATCAAGTAGGTATGAATTTCAGTCATGGTCTTTTTGGGATCACGCTGGTATTGGTCTAATCCTAAAGGACAGATAGGAAAGGGAACTCAGATTTGGTTTCTATAGTAAAATGACATACAGATTTTCGGTAACACTCATTTTCTTTGGGTTCAGTTTTATAGTTTCCACAAGCCTGTACCAGAAATGGCCCTTGGCCACTTACAGAGTGGTCAGTTCAATAAATTTGTGATTCGGTTCTTTTTTTAATTACTAGCAAGTAGGGTGGGAGTAATGAAAGTGAACTGTCATTTTCTACTTGTTAGAGAAAGTCTGAGATAGTGGCCAAAAATCATCTTGTTAATTAGGTCACAAGTAGACCGTGAAGGGAATAAAATCATGATATTTAAAGTGCTGTCCAGGGAACACAAGTGGTAAAGGGAAGGTAAAGAGTTATCTTTTGCTGAACCTGCTCTCTCTCTTATGCTGATTTGGTTTGTGTTCCTTGTTATGCAGAGGAACACATGAGGGTAGAGAATAGGAGAGTAGTACCTTTCCCAGCCTTTTCAGTGGTGAGTGCCTGAGTGTGTGTGCGCACACACATACCGGTCGCAGCCCAAAATATTTGTAACATGTTATTCCAGGTGTGCATGACTGATAGTCTGTATTTCCAAAGACATTTTTCAAGCAGTAAGAAATTCCAATTGGTAGAATTTGGAGTAGTGTGTAAGAGAAGTTTGGGGATAAAGGAAGGTGAACCAAGAGCCTCAAGTGAGTAGTGACTGCCAGATTATTCTGCCGTTGTGTAAGGCTGGCCTTGTTTTGCCTGTCTTCCATTCTTTGACCCTCTTCCTATCCCTCTGTCTACAAGGTTGTTCCCCCCAGGCCTGTATACTCTTTTTATTCATTTAGCCATAACAAATATAATAGGAGTTGGACCTTTGAGACACAATTTTTGACCCTTGAATTCAATTTTGAAAGTTTTTTTAAAGCCCAAGTTTCTTGCAGATTATAAAAATTTAACTGTAGGAAGCTCAGTGTATATTTGATTTGTTGAATGTTTGAAGCTGACTCAGTTATAATGGATTTCTGTCATTAAAAAAAAAAACTTGTAGCAGTTGCTAAGAAGCCCAACAATGGGTTTTATAGCAAACTCTTATTGAATTCTTGCATATAGATGAAAGAAAGAATTGTTTTCGCACAACACAGAAACTGCCAAGGTTGGAGGGCTGAGCAGCACATTTGTGTCAGGTTCAAAGAGTAGTTAATTATATTTTTTAGTTCATGGCTTTGTTTTTGTGGGGTGTCTTATTTTCCTCAGTCTCTGATTCCTAATCTCACCTGCCCCTCCCACAAGCATCTATGAGTGTTTTTGTATATGTGTTTCATAAAATATGTAGTATTATTTAGTGTATATTTTTAATTTGCTTGTTTCTCTTTTTCTTTGTATTCACTGTTATTCCAAAAGTCTCTGTATATATATCTATCTACCTCGGTGGTTCTGATTGCTACATAATATTTTACAGAATGCATTTTTTACTTTATGTATTCATTCCTTTAGTGATGCTTCCAGCTACTCTTAAAAAAAGTGCTAGGGCCTATATCATATATGTTCCCTTATGGAGCAGTGTGTGAAATTTTCTGTAGTTTATATCTAGGAATTATATTGGTGGGCCATAGAATTGGAATTACCTATGAAAGCTTACTTAGTACATGATTTCTCTATGCATGTGAGTTCCTCTTTTCATGTTCTTAGTAACACCTTTCTATATTCTTAAATCTCTTATTTAGGCCACTTTATACTGTCACAGTGGCAAAAATTAGAAAATTAATAATTTTTTTCTTTTTTAAAGGTTTTTTTGAGACAAGATCTCACTGGCCTTGAACTTACGTATAGCTCAGGCTGGAAAATTAATAATTTGCTGTATCAAAGATTAAATTTTTATTGTAACTACAGCTGAAACACAGTGCAAGTATTGAGAGAAATTTGAAATAGCGGTCAAAGTGTGACATTAGGTTCTGGGGATTTAGCTCAGTGGTTCTCCCGGCTGCCTCATAAGTACAAAGTCCTGAGTTCGATCCCCCAGTACCAAAAAAAACAAAAAACAAAGTGTGACATTATACTGTGCAAGTTTTGGAAGGAGAAGGCTCATTGTCCAGAGGGTTGGAATCCCATCTAGAAACTTGACCTTGTCAGAGTTCTTCTAGTCAATTATTCTAGTTATTTTCCCCTTTCTTGGACAAAATATCTGATTCCCATAAGTTAAAGAGGAAAGGTTCATTGTAAATCACAGTTTGTAGAGGTTTCAGTCCATAGGTCTGCTGGTTCCAAGGTAGGGCAGTGTTGCAGAGGGGCATGGCAGAGGGAAACAGTTCATGGCAGGGTAGGCTTCAGAAAGCAGCCAATGCAAACCTTCTTTTCCCTTTATCCCATCTAGGCTACAAGCCTATTGCTGGTGCCACTCACACCCAGAGTGAGGCTTCCCGTTATCCACGCCAAAACCATGCTAAACCAGTGGACAAATTTAGTTGTCACACACCCTTAATCCCATATCCATACACTCTAGATCTAGCCACCTCCCAAAAGTCCACCTACGAGTGCATGAGGCTTTTGAGGGAACATCTAGATACAAGCCATAACACAAATCATATTTAGGTAGTTGGATTTGTGCTATCTACTCTCACCAGTGACCAAAGTTAACTAGCAAGCCAGTAGACTATTCATGATGAAAGATAAAATTGTTTTACCTCATGGTCATTTTAGTTCGCCTGTTTTTCTTTGTAGAAAATAAAAGTATAATCAGATGAAAGTAGCTTGGTAAGTTTTATATTAGGCAAAAGGAAATATTGCAGGTTTTAGGTATTGATGGTTGTTACACTAGCAAAGCCTGACAGCATTCATTAATTTTCTAAGTCAGATGTAGCAATCTTGGAGCCATAAGATATGTAGCAGCATTAATTTTTAAAAATATTTTTTGGTGAGGATTTTTTTCCCTAAAAGAATACATAAATGATTGCCCTTGTAACAAGCTCTTTAAATTAGTTTACCTATTTGGAAAGGAATTATTTGCACCCTCAGATTGAGATAGTGCTATACCTTGTAAATTTAAGTTTTACTGGTTGAGTTAAAAAAATTTGTAGTACCTGTAGGCTAGACATATGATCTTTAGTATTTTTAAAAGCATTTACGTTTTAAATTGAGTTTAGAATAAAAAAGGGGTCACAGATTTAGCTCGGTGCTGTGCCTGCCTCACAAGCGCAAGGTCCTGAGTTCGATCTCTGGTACCAAAAAAAATAATTTTAGAATTAAAAAATTGCAAAGCCCTCCTCTTCCAATCAGGCTTTTATATAATAAGGCTATATCAGGCTTTTATGTAATATCAGGCTTTTATATAATATCAGGCTTTTATATAATAACTCAGCTTAAAATATTTTTTAAAATAAAGAATTTAGTAAGAACAGTATTGTATTTGTACGTTGTTTTGGTAGTACGACTTTTCAAGAATATATGTTTTATTAATCAAGTCTTGATATCTGTCATTTTTTATTTCTTCACTTTCATATTTTCTTTTAGGTTATCCTGGTTTTGAAGTAAAAAAGTGTATGACTGATTTTAATTGGCATGAAAATTCTTTTAAGAATTTTTTAAACTTCTGTATATTGAACTACCTATAGGATTAATTTGGATTTAATTGATACTGAGGTTGGTTAGCTAGAAAACCACCATAGAGGTTTAAGTTTCATATGTTTGTTTTTACTTTTCAAAATCTCTGAGATCATATCATCTTGTAAAAATGTTTTTAAACCGGGAAAGATAGGCAAAAATTTAGTTGTCATCTGAACTAAGTTGCAGTTTCTTTAAAATAGAATTGTGATTATTGAAAATTTATTTTTTAAAAGTTATTAGCTAGTTGAACTTTTAAAAAATTGTTAACAGAATGAAAGTAGGCTGAATCATTTTTATTTTTCCTTTTTATAATGTGACAAATTTCCAAAATGATTGGAAGTAGTGATGGTAAAAACTGCATTTATACCCAGATGCTTGCTAGTAGAGGAGTAGGCTGATAATTAATCTATATGTAAATAGACTTAAAAGTGAAGTCTCCTGTTGTAAGACTAAAACAAGAAATCTTAATGGTCTTAGTAATAATAAGGCTAAATCTAAATATTTGACTTAAAGACTATGCAAATAGCTCTGGGAAATACAAAAAAACTAAATATGCACACCACGTATATCATAGGAGAATACTGCCACCTTGTGTATATGAGATGCTATTTTATAAGTCTCCATTTTGTTACACCAGCTAATACAGTGCTTTAGCACCATTTCGTACCATGATCAGATGTGTAAATGTATGTCTTTATGCATAAAGACAAGTCAACTTTTTTTTGTTTTGCAGTAGGAAGGGCCTTGTATTTTGAAGATATTAAATTTGGTGTAGTTAACTCCAAGAATTAGAATGGCTGAGAGATCATACTTGTTAGTTGACTGCTGGGAATTGGATCCTTTTATTTGAATCTTATCTATAGTTGGAGATTCTTTTCTCATTCTTCATTTCAGTGCTTGCAGTGCTTTCGGATTATTCTGAATGGCAGAATTCATTACACTATAGGGAGGTATAGGGCATCTGGCTTATTGACACAGCCATATTCCTTCTTTTATTTATTTATTTTTTTGGTACCAGGGATCGAACTCGGGACCTTGCGCTTGTGATTCAGGCACCGGAACCACTGAGCTAAATCCCCGGCTCCTTCATTTTTAAATGTTTTTCTTCAGGTCAAGTGCAGGATGACCACAATAATACCATTAATGGTGTTTTGGAAAATATTGATGTGGTGAAAAAAAGTCTCAAAATTATTTTGGTTACCTGAGGGGATGACTTAGTAGGGGTTTCAGATATTACTTCTTAGGAAATGAAGATTCAGCCTTGTATGCTCATAGCTACTTTAGTCATGTGACCAGGATTCTTCCCAGAGTGGTTTCTTTTTTTAATAAAGCAGCAGTTGAACTGGGTGATAAGGATCTTTTCACCTTTTGAATTCTATAATGTATAAAGCATTACTTCACTTTAAAAAATGTTAACACGAGGGGCTGGGGATGAAGTTCAGTAGTAGAGTGCTTGCTAGTGTATGTGAGACCCTGGATTTGATTCCCAACACCACCACCAAAAAAAGATGTTAATGTAATGACTTGCAGTGTACTCATTATACTATTCTATATAGGAAGTTATTTTAAAATTTAGTGTAATGGTTGTGATTAACTATGATAGCATAAGTAATTTGAAAGGATACATGTGTATAAAAGTTTAAAACCAGAAGCCTAGGAAATTTACCCACTTTCATCTAATAATACCTGAGGTACTTGAAGGCACCAGAAAATTGGTTTGGGGGTAATTTACATTTTAATTATATACCTTTAATTATATATATTTTAATTATATACTGTGTTGGGCCCAAATACATTTCAAATACCTTTCATCCTCTAGGATGAGTCTTAAAGTTGGTATAGATATGTTAGGGCCTGTACATGAGTGTGTTAGCTTTCTGTTACTCTAATAAATACCCGAGAGGTAAATCAACTCAATAAGGGGAAAGGTTTATTTTAATCCACAGTTTTGGAAGTTTCAGTGCATGATTGATTGGCCCTGTTGCTTTGGGTCTGTGGTGAGTCTGTATATCATGGCAGAAAGTGTATGGTGGCCTGAACTTTTACCTCATGGCTGGGACAAAGAGAGAAAGGAAGAGACCAGAGTCCCACAGTTCCCATTCCAGGGCATACCCTGGGTGACCTGAGACCTCCCCCTAGGCTCTGTCTCATAAAGGAGCCACAGCCTCCTGATAACAACACAGCTTGGGGGCCCAAGCCTTAACATATGGGCCTATGGGGAATTTCCAGGTCCTGAGTGTGGCAATAAAGAAGAATTTTCTCATTCGGGTAAAAAAGAGGAAAAGGTGCATTAGCCTACACTTGAACGGTTTGGAAATTCTTTCTGATACTACTCAATTTGCAAATTTAAGATCGAAGATTCTTCACTGTGAAATCTCTTCATTTCATAGTGTATAGCAGCAGATATTTCGTGCTCATTTGATTCATTTCCTCATGGTGTGCCAAGAGTGAGCCCTTGTGACTAGGTTTAGCTTTTTACTTTGGAGACATCTAGGAATAATTTTTTGAAATTCTAGGAATAATTTTAAGGCAAACATTCTTCATTGTTAAGCTATTTGCACATGCCAAATTTAATATCTAATGAAATGATTTCCCAGTGCTTGATTGTTGTAATACAAATGCAAAATGGCTACTTTGGTAATTTTGCATTTATTTTGTTGTTGTTGTTATTGTTGTTGTTGTTGTTTTTGGTGCCGGGGATTGAACTCTGGTCTTTGCACTTGAGAGGCAGGTGGCTGAACCACTGAGTTAAATCCCCAGCCCTTTTGCATTTATTTTGTATAATGCCAAACTACTATTTTGTAAAATAAAAAAAATCCCCTCATGATGCATGTTTAAACTCACTAATTAATAAATGCATTCATATGTAAAAATACTTGCACATATTAGAAAACGTTAAGATGTTAATTTATTAAAATGTACGTTATCCTAATGTAAATCATTATGGAAATGTAATAAATTAAATTACATTTCATAAATGTGGAGAGCATTTAGTCATGAAAGAAATCGAAATAAAAGATAACCTAATCTGCTTTTAGAACTGTAATTTTTTTTTATTGGTGTGGTAGCACACTCTGGAAGGTTGAGGCACGAAGATCACACACGTTTTAGCAATTTAAAAATAGGGCTGCGGATTTAGCTCAGTGGTTCTGGCGCCTGCCTTGCAAGCTCAAGTTCCCAAGTTTGATTCCCGGTACCAAAAAAAAAGTTTTAGTAATTTAACAAGACCCTGTCTCAAAAAATGAAACCAAAAAGGGCTAGGAATATAGCTCAGTGTTAAGGCCCTGAGTTCAACTTCCAGTAACACACACACACTGTCTATCTATGAAGATAAATATGTCAGTGGTGACATTAGTCATAAGATTTTTCTGTAGAGATTTTCCCCAAAGTTTTCTTCCAAAACCTCCTTCTGCTGTGAGGTAGGAACGTTTTGAGATTAGAAGAAAATACTGGGCATTAGTTCATAACTAACTCATCTACAGTCTAGTCTCTGGATTGATTTTCTTGAAATATTTTGAACAGTTTGATTTTATATGAGGACTGTATTTATTTATTTATTTATTTTTTTCCCCATAACTTTATTGGTACATTTTAGGTATAAAATACAGTTACATTCATCATTGGGATCTTGTACCATTACATGAGT
>NW_004624787.1:14549005-14567261 GCF_000247695.1 Heterocephalus glaber
CTGCCCTAGGAGCCTGGGATGGAGGTGGGGAGCTTTCTTCTGGGTGCTGGAGGACTGTGTTTATTGTATGGGGATATAGCTTTACAGAACATCCTAGTTTCTTTGTCTTAGTTTTATGTATAGATGAGATTTTAGTACAAATTTAATTACCTATATCCGGTTCAGTTTTATGTTAATGTTCCACTTCTTTGAAAAGCCTTTGAACTAGAACAAGAATTACGATTACAATAAATTTGCTTGTCAGTTACTATTTTCTTCTTCCTTGAGAATTATGAAAATTGGAAGAACACTTTCTTTTTTTTTTGGTATGTGGGATAGAAGCCGGCAGAAGAACACTTTCTAATGAGTGAATCTCTGTTTGTTTTGAATTTTCTTTTAAGAGTTGAAGTGTCTAGCCAGGTTTGATGGCAGTACTGCTGCACCTGCTGTTTTTAAGTGTTAATGCATCAAATGACTTTATGGATAGAGAGCAGTTTTCATCGAGTTATTTTCATCACAAACTGCATAGCTGAATTTGCAGTGAGAAAATTTACCACCAGTTTGTTTCAGTAGCCAGAATCACACTAGAGTATGATGGGAAAACCTGTGATAAAGATGGACACCATAGTTCAGTGTGGTTTCTTGCTGTGTTTTTTTTTTTTTTTGGTACAGGGGATCGAACTCAGGACATTGCTCTTGCGAGGCAGGTGGCGGCACCACTGAGCTGAATCCCTGGCCCTTGCTTGCTGTGTTTTGCACAGGCCCAGACCTTTCTGTTCTTATATAATGTGCAAAATTGAATGATTTTTAAAAACTTGAATGATTTTAATCAATGACTGAGTCATTGATTTTGATGAAAATGATTTTTAAAACTATGAAGTATTGGTACTTTAGAAATTAAAAATAGCATGTTGTTTTGGAACGCTGAAAATTGGTATAGTCTTTAACTGTTACATAGGTCAAGGTAGAGATTGGTGCTTACATAGAAGTTGAAGAATTTGGGACGTTTATAAACTCATCACTGAGATTTTTAATCTCCTTTACTAAATGTGTCTACTACTAGCGAACCTACCTTGTAAATTGACTGTCATTATAGCAGATGGTTAACAACTTCTTTTTCTTCTAACATGTGCAAAATTTTGTTTCCTGTTCAAGTGAATTCTTAGTTTTAATTGCAAAATTTTAGGGGGACATCCTGAAATTTAAATTTACTAATGTATACAAAATGAAACATTTGAATTCTAAGGATATCATCTTTATTTTTAATACTTTTCTTTCCTTTCCTTTTGAGTGCATTAAATCTGTTGGTTGTAGCCCTCACTGATGCATGTGTAGCTCATCAGAATGATCCTATATTAAGAAATATTAATATGTTAGATATTTTAGTATGTGTTCATTTTATTCAAGTGGTACTGTATTAGTGGGCATAAGGCCTTTTAAATAATTGGGAAAGTTAATATTCAATAATGTACTATTTAATTTTGAAATTTTCAGCATAGGTCTTATTTATATATTTTCTTCTCATCAGGCAAGAAGTCATGAAATGGAATGGATGGGGATATAATGATTCCAGGTTCTTCTTAAATAAAAAGGGCCAAGTTGAGTTGACTGGGAAAAGGTAACTCTGGTTTGCTTATTCCTTTTATTCTTTCCTCTTTCTATAGAAAAATTTTTAAACATAAAAATAGGATAATAAGAATAATGCCAATATTTTGACATAATTTCTTCTTTTCTGTAATATTTTAAATTCTGGCATTATCATGATCCCTGTAAATATGTTTCTTAAAAAATAAACCCCCAGTGTAACCAATCATATAACACTATTATCATACTTCCTGAACATTTTATAATATCTAACTATTCAAAGCATATTCACATTTTGCTAATTCTCTCACAAATGCCTTTTATAGGTAGGTAGCTTATTTGATTTTTTTTTAATTTTTAAAAAATTAATTTTATTGGTACATTTAAGGTATACAATATAATGACGTTCATCATTGGAAATCTGCACCTTTACATAATCCATCTTGGTTCTTATTTTTTTCCCCATTCCCCTGCTCTCCCTTCAACCACTCCACCCCTCCCTATCTACAAAGACTTTGCTTCCATTTTTTCTTTTTCTCATATTAATTCCATTCCCTTCTTTCTTTGCCCCTACTCCTCCCACTTCCCCTTCCCCTTTGGACCTTTTCTTCTTATTTCACATTATAGGTACTTTATTTGAATCAGTATAGAAGCAAAGTCTATAGCCCCTTCACTGCTCAATCTCTGTGCATCTGATTTATTGAAAGTAGCTTCATATTTAAGTCTGCTAATTTATGTCTCAGTGTGGGTTAAGTTCTTATGAATATAAATAGTATTTTAAAAATTAGTTTCTGAGATATATTAAGGAAGAAATGATGAAGAAAGATGTCATTTGATAGTTTTCACATTTCTGAAATATTTTTGGTAGTATGTTGATAAAATTATAAAGGCTATGTAACTTTTGAGAGGGCAGTGAGTACAAATATGTGATGCTTGAATATTGGCTTTAAAAATAAAGAATTGAGACTTAAGTGAAAAATTAGATCAGATGAATTATGAGTCTATTTTAGTATTACACTTTGATTTAATACCTTTTGGGCATTAATATGCTTAGGTTGTGTGTTAGTATGTTAAAATGTCAGCAGGGAAATTTTTTTTGAGAAATTTATTTCCTTTTATTTGCAATATAACTCTTTCTTTTTTCTGACTTACATGTATTATTTTTGTACCTGAAGTAAAACATCAGGAGTATAATTAGAAGCTAATTTTAATGAAAGTATGAAGATGTATCTTGACATTTATTTTATTTTTTATTTTTTATTTGGTACTGGGGATCGAACTTAGGACCTTGCGCCTGCGAGGCAGGGGCGGTGCCACTGAGCTAAATCCCTGGCCCAACATTTATTTTTAATAGAAAAGATAGATATCTATGTTCTGTTTTTAATCCTTATAAATACCTGGGCAGCATGCAGATAGAGGCTTATTTGAGAAATTTTGTAGAAGAAAGGGATTTTTGGTTAAACTTAAATTTGCCAGTGGTCTAAATCTTAAGTCTTTTATGTTTTAAATAGAATTATGTCCAAAACATTAGACACTTATCTATGTGAAACATGGCTTTTCACAATCTTTTGGAGAAAAAAAAAATTCTGAACTTATAAAATCAGCTGTCTCTTTTTTTAGAAGTTACCCATTTCTCTTTCTTAGGATCTTGAAGGTATAGTATTTCTACTATTTGAAAGGAAACAGTCACTTGAATTTTATTTATCACAGTATCATTGAAAACATAAGATGCCTGTAGTCCTCTGTGGAATACTCTAGGTAATCTACTGGTTTAGAGTAGAAGTATATTGCAGTGAGTGATTAGCCGCAGATAGCTACACCTTAATGAGTTCCACAGTCTCATAATCTAGTTCTTATTTTAGATGTTCTGGCACTTGATTTATCAGTTTTTCTAGAGGAGATCAGGCTGTTGAGAACTGACACATGGGCTAGCTACACTTTTGAAAACTGTCTCATAGGCCACACTTCTGAGAATGATTTTACAAATTAGAGTCCCAGTATATTCATTTATGATTAGATTGTCCCTATTTCAGGACTGTCCTTATTATAAGAGAACAAAATTTGCATTCACATATTGTTTGGAGAGTATAAATTCAGAGCAGAAGGAATTTGATGGTCCCAATAGAGATTTTTATCCAGGCAGTAGTAGAACTGGAGAATTTATCTATTGATTTTAGACATTAGAAGATCACTGCCTCTGCCACTCTTACCAGAATGGGTTCCTTAGAAGGCTTCATTTCTTTTTTTTTTTTTTTTGGTACTGGGGATTGAACTCGGGTCCTTGCGCTTGCGCAGCAGGCAGCGAAACCACTGAGCTAAATCCCCGGCCCTAGGCTTCATTTCTTTGCAACTTGATTCAAGTCGAATCAGTGAGAAAGAAGAATTTGGGTGCTTCTGCAGAGGTTACTTTTCTGTCACTCACTGGGAGAATATTTTTTTCCTTAGGTCTTTTGCCTAGTTATTATAGCTGCTTTAAAGTCCTTGTGTGCTGTTTGCACTATCTTGGGTCATCTTTGGGTCAGTTGTCATTAATTGCCCTTCTTCTGAATTATGGATCCCATTTTCTTGTTTATTCATGTGTAATAATTTTGGAGTGTCCTGGATGTTGTGATTATTATGTTGCAGAAACTGAACTGTTATATTGTTCTGAAGAAGCTTTTCTTTTTTTAAAATCAAATAATTAACTTGGTTGACCTCAGACTTGATACTCCCTTTGTAGTGATGAGCAGCTGAATTGTTGGTTCAGTTCTTTTAGCTGGGCTGTTTGGAAGTCTCCAATACATACAGTATTTCATACATGTGTAATTCAGAATCAGCCGGATATTTGGACAAAATTGATACCTAGGTCCCTCTCTGACTCTCTGATTTCCTTGTATCCTTTCCAGATGCTGTTGTTGATATCAAACACTCTCCTGGTTTTTCAACCCAGGAAAACTTGATTTTCAGTATTTTTATTACCTTTTTTGGCACCAGCTGGGACTTTCCGTCAGGCTAACAGCTGTTTACAAAACAGAACAAAACTGGAAACTCATATAATGCCTTTTCCTTTTTCCAAAAGTAGGACATCCCATTCCTCCTATTTTTGCCTGCTTTTGGTCTGTCTATGCTGTCTTTAGATAGCTGGGTTTTGTTTGTTGTTTTATTTTTGTACAGAGTTTATAGTTATATTTGAGATGGTTGCTTCAACAGGAGCTTTTTGGCCATAATGGGAAGCAGAAGCTAAATTTCAAATTTAAATGAGAATACTTTGCTCTTTTTTGTTCCTTAGGTACCCTCTTAGTGGTATGGTTTTACCAACTCTTAAAGATTGGATCCAGAATACCTTTGGAGCAAGTCTGGACCATAAAACTACCTCTAAAGTAAGCAAATGAGAATAATTACTAACAAGCTTACCTGTGTTTTTTATCCCAAATTAATTAGGTTTATCTTTGTGATTGGTTGTATTTGCTTTAATACGATTGTCATGGGCTTTTGTTATGAAACTAATAATTTATGTGGGCCTTTTTAGGTTTTCTGGGTGTAGTTTTTTAGTGTTGCAGATCTATATTCTAATTTCAGAATTTTTATGAGATTTGGCATAATTTTTTTATCTTCTTTGATCTTTGGCTATAATAATTTCAGAAGTGGGAATAATAACTGTTCTACCTCTCCCAGGGTAGTAGTAAAGTACAAATTAGTTTATTTGTGAGAGAACTTTGTTGCAAAAAGTTACTATTTAAATGATAACATTTTAAAATAATAGATTGACAGTAATCTAGGTTTAAAATAAAAATATGTTACATTTACTGTATTAGAACACGTAGAATATTTGAAGATTTAAAAATGTAAAAAGTTGATTAAGATATGAATGATAAGACAATTTTAGTTTGGTCATATGGCTGCACTTTTCTGAAAGTGGGATTAAAAAACTAAATTGTATACATATCATACCAGTGAAATATTTAGTTTTTTTTTTTTTTTTTTTTTTTGGTACTAGGCATCAAACTCGGATCCTTCCGTTTGCAAGGCAGGCGGCGGAACCACTGAGCTTAATTCCTGGCCCCATAGTATTTTTTTTATATTGTTCTTTTTATTGTTTTGTTATCCATGATGTATTTTACCCATCTCTTAAACGGGATACAAGTTTCATGACTGCAGGGGCTGTGTCTTACATGATAGTCTCCACTGTATCCAGCATGGTATTAAGAGGTACTGGTGGTCAAAGAATACTTGTTAGATTTGCTTTTTTTTTTGGTACCCGTGATCGAACTCGGGTCCTTCCGCTTGCACAGCAGGCATTGAAACCACTGAGCTAAATCCCTGGGCCTAGATTTGCTTTTAAATCTACAATTATTATTATTATTTTTTTGAAACTAAATACATTTTAATAGAAAACAAACTACAAAATAACTTCAGAAAACAGAAATATTTAATCCTTTTAAATCTACAATTATTTTAGTCTATTAATGAAATGAAACTGAATGACTAATTCCTATCCCCTCAGAGTAAATTCTTGTAACTTTTCTTTTCTTTTTTCATCTTGTAAATTCTTTTTCTCTTTCATTTATTTGTTACTACTTTTTTGGGGGAGGGGTACTGGGAATCAAACTTGGGACCTTGCACTTGCAAGGCAGGCAGAGGCACCACTGAGCTAAATTCCCAGCCCTGTGATTACTTGTTTTTGACATTGATACAATTGACATAGTGTATTCACACTTTTTACTACTTTTAGCTTTGGAGTCCTTTTCGGTTTTTTTAATAACTTAAGATATTAATTGATATACTTTGTTGGAGTTCTTTTGGTCATTTCTTTCTACTACAGGATAAATTCTATGAGGTCAAGATTTCTTTTTTTCTTTTTTTAGCTAATTTCTGTATCCCTAGGCCCTCAAACAGTACCTAGTTTATAGAAAGTACTCAATAAATATTTATTATATGAATGATTGCAGTAACAGTGAGAATCTAAGATATTATAGAAATATTATATATTTTTTCTTATATATACTTTTTTTGGTACTGGGGATTGAACTCGGTTCCTTGCGCTTGCGAGGCAGGCTGCAGAACCACTGAGCTACATCTCCGGCTCTTATATATACTTTTGCTTTCTTTTTTACAAATATTGTATCATAGCTTTTTTCCGCCATAGATTTGATATGCTAGAGATGCTGTTAGGTGCCTTTCATACACACACACAGACACACACAATGGCATATATTTATTACCTGCTTTCCTTATAGTAACCCTACATATTTGGTGGTGATAATTGTATTTAACAATGAAGATACCAAGGCTCACAGAAGTTGAATGACATGCCCAGTGTCGCATAGTTTTAATTTTTTTTGGTACCGAGGATTGAACTTGGGACCTTGGCGCTTGTGAGGCAGGTTGTGGAACCACTGAGGTTAAATCCTTGGCCCACATGGTTTTAATTTTGAGATTTAGATTTCCAGATACCTATTAGATGAAATTAAGTGTCAAATTTAAAATGATGTCATGAGTTTTAAAGCCTGTAAAAATGGTTTTATGACTTAGTATAAAACTTTCTATTAATCATTTTAAAATGGTTATTGAAAAATAGGAAATGATAAATTTTGTCTATAAGTAAAAAAGTAGATAATGTAAATCACAGGTAGGTTTTCCCCAGTCTCCTTAATCTGAAATTGAAGATTTGAGACTTTGCTGTTTTACCTATTCTTTTTGTTTGTTTGTTTGTTTATTTGTTTTTTGAGACAGGGTGTTGCTATGTAGTTCAGGCTGGCCTTGAGCTCCTGGAGATCCTCCTGGCTCAGGCTTCTGAGTGCTGGAATTACAGGCTGTGCCACTACACCTGGCTTTAACTGACCTGTTCTTGATTGCAGTTTTGATTGCAAAATAATTAAAATGTGGACCATAGAGACAAAGAGAAAACTTAGGGCCTCTTTAACTTATGTTATAGGATATGATTAACCAGGCGTTTTATAATTTGCAACTGTGAGAAAGTTGATTTCTGTATGTATTACTTGATATTTTCTTGTTCTTGTCTTTGAATATAAGAAAGAAATCTACATTTTATATTAATTTTCCTTAAGATATTCAAAATTTATTTTCTAGAAATAAAAGAAACTACCTTTATTTTTTAGGCATCCTTAAATCCTAGTGATACACCTCCTTCTATTGTAAATGAAGATTTTCTTCATGAACTTAAAGAAACTAATATTTCATACTCACAAGAGGCAGATGATCGAGTATTTAGAGCTCATGGTAAGCTGTTTTATATTACATTATATTTACTTTTAATTAAAAAATTTTCTCTAAGATGTTTTTGCATTTTTCTTTTTCAAACCACAAAACAGGTCATTGTCTTCATGAGATATTTTTGCTCAGGGAAGGAATGTTTCAGAGAATTCCCGATATAGTTTTATGGCCAAGTAAGTTGCTTTTCCTTTTTGTATCATTAAATTAGTATTGTTAAATCTTAGGTAAAGGCAGTATTGGAAATACATATTTTGTAACATATACTGTAAAAATATTGGTAGCTATATTTTTCAGAGTTTATCAAAATTCATGAAGCCATTTCTTTTAAAATTCTTATTAGTGCATATTTATTATACAGAATATAGGTTTCCTTGTGATATTGTCACACATTTATATAATAATCTTCGATCATAGCTTTCCCCAGTGGAGCCCTTTCTTAATCTGATAGTCCTGAACTCTTAGTTTTAAGGATTGACTTTGTTGTTGATGATTAAGTCTTCATTTTGTAAGTAATTGTATTTGGAGGTCAGTAGAAAAATATATTTTTGGTTAATTTTGAAGCTTAATGGAATTATCAAATATATGATATATTCAGATATAGAAAATTAACCTAATTGGGTTTCTATAAACAAATAGTAATTTGTTAATATTAGCTTGGGCTTAAAGGCGTGGTTAAAGGGTAAAACAAGTTGTTGAAAATAAATATATATTTATATACTTAATGCCTTTGGAATGAGTAAGTTTTGAGAAATTTGGATTTGGCTTGAGATAGAACATGGATGAGCTTTCTGTTTTTTTTGTTTTCTTTTTTTGAGACAGAGTCTCACTATGCAGTTTAGGCTGACCTTGAACTTACTACGTAGCTGAGGCTGGCCTCGAACTTGCAGTAATCCTTCTGCCTTAGCCTCCCGAGTGCTGGGATTACAGGAATGCACCACATGCCCAGCCTCTGTTATTTTGGTCTTTCTAGGATTAGGCACTACATATTTTTTTAAAAATTCATCTTTTTTGGCAGGTAATTTAAAACAGGACAAGTATACTATTCCTTACTGTCCATGATTGCATTTTTTAAAAGTTTCATTGGTTTTCTGATTTTTTTTCTCTTCACATCTTCTTCAGAGTACATAGAATATTTAATTTTCAAAAATACTGGGTCATTCATGGACTCTCAGATCTTAGATAAGATCCTTCAACTTTGTAGGGACTACTTGAAGGAAAAAATGTATTTTAATATGGTGATTCAGGAGAGGTAAGATAACAGGAGGTAGATCCAAGAGCATATGCAAGAGATGAAATTGAGTTTGCTTATACTTGGGATATATATTCTCCTGTGCACTTGGATAGTTAGAAAATAAATCTTTTGTCTCTGTTTAGTATGGAAATTTAGTTATTCATAAGATAAAATACCATGAAATAGAAGAAATCCAAGTTTTCCTTTGCATGAAGGCAATATATTGAGGCAATATATTGAGGCAATATATTTTGAGGCAGTGTGGTAATTTAAAGCAGTTCCATCGAGTGGAGGTGGCTGTCCCATCTTACATTTGCATACACACATACCACTCACACCCCTAAGGAAATTCTCTGATTTGAGGTCACCATAAAGCAGGATTTTCACCTTTATGACATTTATCCAGCATAGATATCTGTCTTACTTTTCTTTTCACTGAGACACAATACTTGACACCCACAAGTTAAAGGAAGAAAGGTTTATTTTAGCTCACAGTTTATAGAGGTTTCATCCCATAGTCGACTGGCTCCAAGGCAGGGTGGCATACAAAGAGGCATTGCAGAGGAGAACAGTTCATAGCATAGCAGGTAGGAGGGAGCAGAAAGCACAGCAGCAAGCCTTCCTTTCCTTTTTATCCCATCTAGACTACATGCCTATTGGTTGGGGCCACTCACACCCAAGGTGGGCCTTCCTATTATCTATACCTAGAACCATGCTAAATCAGTCAGTGGCCTAATTTAATCCTTAATCCGTTTTCATACACCTAGATCCAGCCACTCCCGAAAAGCCCTACCTATAGGCACATGAGGCTTTAGGAGGACATCTACATATAATTCATAGCAATATCTTTACCTTTAGTTTGGATAGATGGTTAGTCACTCATATAATGCATGTTTTTCATGGTAGTTATGCTTAGCAAGCTTAAAATCTTCTTTAGCAATAGCATGTTTTAGAAATTACTTCATTTATTTAGTATTTATGCATACTTTTCAGTGGCTTAATTTCTATAATTTCAGGCCTGTGAAAATACAGGCTGGGTACTGTTCTATGTGCTGAGGATAACAGTAAGCAAACCAAAAAATCCGCGTTCTCAGCTGCCTTAGGATTTAATGGGAACAAACAAATATATAGCATTTAGATAGTGATAACAAAAATAAATCATGCAAGAAGATACAATGAAAAAGTGCATGATAGGTTGGATATATTATCATATTTCAAATAAAATGATCAGGGATGTCTTTTGGTTAGGTGACATTCATAGAATGTAGTTTTGCCTTTTAAAGATTTTTAACAGATAAATTTTAATGTTTTGTTAATTACTGCATACTTCATAATTTTTTTGCTACAAATAGTAAGCTTTATGAAAATAATCTGAAAGCTTGAAAATGAATTTTTATAAAAAATTAGAATGGGCTGGGGTGTGGCTTAGTGGTAAATGCATGTTTAGCATATGTGAGACCATGGGTTTTATCCCTAGCACCAAAAAAAAAAGATAAATGACATAAATTTCTAGCTTTATGTGAACCTGAGAAATAATAAAATAATAATAGCAACATTTATACGGCATTAGTTTTGCCTTCATAAATGTATATTCATATGTCTTGTTTCCTTAGCATCTGTATTTCTTTGCCAGGATCCTAGCAATTAATACTAGACTTTAACAGCTTCCTTGTCTGAAATTTTTCTCTTCTGTATGGTCCCATATTCTATTGGAGATGGCTTTTTCCAAAATAATCTCTTTGGCATATCTTTCTCCTTCTAGACTTCCCTTCTGTTTTGTTTTGTTTTTTTTCTTCTGGTGCCAGGGATCAAACTCAGGACCTTTCACTTGCAAAGCAGGGATGGTGCCGCTGTGCTAAATCCCCGGGCCATGTTCTCCTCCTTCTAAAGAACCTCTACTAATGTTCTGCTACCGGTCAAGTCTTAGCATGTCGTGGAATTTAAAATCCTCCACAGTTAAGTTTTTGTTATTTAGATAACTTTAACATTAGTAAAGAAAACCCTTCTGTTGAGTACAGTAGAAAGAAATTTCTCTGCAGGTGTATTTTGTGGAAAATTTTAACTTTGTTTAAAAAGCAGAATAAAGGGTAAGCAGTGGTGCTGAAATTAGTGGGTTCATGTAATGAGAAGCATACTATACACAGTAGTCTATAGACATTTGTTAATTTCAACAGAAAATTTAGAATCCTTTATAGTAAACCCTAGCAGACACTACCTAACCAAATAATCAAAGTTAACATTACCAGAAACACGACACATCTGTAGTGTGTGGCTCCAAAAGTAATGTTCTGAGAGGGGAGCAAACACTACTTCTGTGGAATTCCTGATTAAATATGTGAGATATATACTTTTCTATATATAGTTTAATCTTGAGTAAACATACGCAAACCCAAATTTAGAGAGGTAGTCTGTGAAATAACTGACTAGTATTCAAAAGTGTCATGGTCATGAAAGTAAAAGATAGACTCAAGAAATATTTATCTTAATTTTTTTTTACAATGCGAGGATTGAAACCATGGCCTTCTGGCATAGAAAATACCTATTTTTAATGAAAATACATTAGCTAAATCAATGTGTGAGCTTGGATTTGATGTGTTCGTCCAGAAAAGAGGATGTTAGTGGAACAACTGGCAACATTTGAGTAAGGTCTATAGATTAGTTAATTGCTTTGTATTGTGCTAATTGCTTGGTTCTAATAATTGGACTATTATTATGTAAGATACTCCTGTTTGGAAATGTAAGGTGAAGGGAATCTTTATCTTATTTTCATGGCTTTTTTGTAAGTCTGAAATCATTTCAAAATGGAAGGTTGAAAAGAACCCATCTTTTAATACAGTTGTTTCATTTGTTAATCAATGAATAAATGAAGGAAAAATTTACACGTTAAAGAACTTTATAAAGTTCTTGTATTATAAAAGGTTACCCAGATCTTAATCACATCCAAGTAATTAATTTATTTTCCTTTTCTTTCAACAGCTTGTCATGATGATGTAGTTAAGATTGTGAATCTAGCATGCAAATACAACCTTTGTATCATACCAATTGGGGGTAGGTATTGTGCTTTTCAAATTTTAATATGATGTAAATTTGTTTCGTTTAAAATGTTTGTGCCATTCCCGAATACAAACATTTTTGTAATTATGATGTGTTTATTTTCAAAAATTGGTTCATGGTGCTCATTTCTGTTCTGAGGAATTCTGTCAAAACTGAGACATAGTATAACCCTTTAATTCATGGATTTTTCCTATGTAGATCAGAAGCTGTTATGTAATGGCTGATAAAGAAGTCGTTCCTAGCCAGGCATGGTGGTGGATGTAATCCTAGCACTCTGGGAGGCAGAGGGAGGCAGGGCGATCACAAGTTTCACCTTAGCCTGGGCAACTTAGCAACTTAATGAGACTCTGTCTCAACACAGAATAAAGACATGCAGCTCAGTGTTTAAAAAGAAAAAAGGAAAAGTTCTTGCTTTAGTAATTACTTTCTTTTGTTTTCTTTTTCTGGTACTGGTGATCGAACTCAGGACCTTGTGCTTGCCAGGTAGGCACAGTGCCACTGAGCTACATCCCTGGCCCAGTAATTACTTTCTAACCTTTATGTTTATGGAGAGAATTTTATTTTTCAAAGGGAAAATACAAATATATCCAACTTTTTGAGAAACAGAGTAATCAGAAAACATAATTCAGAGTAAGTATCACCAGTATAGTAATAAATCAATGTTTTTAATACGGAAAAATAACACTTTTGGATTTTGAAATGAATTTTATTTCTTTTGATCTTTTATTAACTACATTGTTTTAATAACTTATTTGGTATAATCAAAATATACGATGTGTGTTTAAATTAAAAAATAAATTATTATAGTGAAAGACCCATTGCATTAATCCCTCTCAAAATACTCCTGGCTTCATACTTATCCCATTCTTCTTGCCACTCTCTGAAGCAGGTCTGGAAGTACTCTTTCGTGAGTATCTTTGATTGCACTGTCGTGGATGTCTCAATGTCCCGAATTGATTAAAAAAGCTTATTTCTGTCAAATAAAAACATTATGGTGTGTCCTCGTCCACCTTATTCACTGAATCTGGTACCTTGTAACTTCTGGCTTTTCCCCAAAGCCAAAATAACCATAAAAGGTAAATGTTTTAAATTTAATCAGATCAAGACAGCCATGATAGCAGCAACCAAAGACAGGACAGATGATGCATTTTAGAGCTGCTTCAGAAAGTGGGAAGAAAGAAGGGATAAGTGTGTTTGAAGCCAAGAGGAGTATTTTGAGAGGGATTTATGGTAATATATCTTTTACTGTGATAAATTTTTTAAAAACTCACCATATTTTTCAGTCACATAATATATAGCCAAAGGATGTTACTTTCAGTGATCAACTTGGCATTGATGGAATGGAAGTAGGATCTCAGCAGCTCCCAGAGCTCTAGGTTCCCTCTTCAGCTGATATTATCTGTTGAATTCATGCAAAAGACACTATAGTGCCACTCTATATGCAATATTTTTCTGATTGTAAATGACAGTACAAGCAAATAATAGTTACTAATCAAAAGTATTATGTTTGTAACTGGCAATTCATGGTCTGATCTTGTGAAATTAAGCTGATCCTTACAGAGAAGCGCCCCCTGGGTAACCCCATATAAGTACTTCCCTTCGTAGGGAAGGTGACCTCCACATGTTTTCTTCCACACAAAATGTATAGAAGTACCAATTAAAATTTTATTCTGATATAGAGTGTTGCAGATCTAGTTAAGAGCTGAGGGCTGGGGATGTAGCTCTGTGGCTTTGCACCTGCCTGGCAAGTGCAAGGTCCTGGGTTCGATCCCCTGTACAGGGGAGGAGGGGGGCTGAAAACATTATTCTTTTTTGTTTTGTTTTGTTTGGTACTGGGGATCGAACTCGGGTCCTTGAGCTTGCGAGGCAGGCAGCGCAACCACTGAGCTAAATCCCCGGCCCTGAAAACATTATTATTATTATTTTTTTTTTGGTACCAGGGATTGAACTCAGGTCCTTACGCTTGCGCTTGTGCAGCAGGTGGCGAAACCACTGAGCTAAATCTCCGGCCCGAAAACATTATTCTTTATTGGTATCAAAAAACATTTTTCTTTTTATGGCGAATGTTAAGAGAAAACAGCAGCATATTCTTTAAATACATCTATGTACCATTCTATATTAAAAGGACCTTTTCATAAAAAAATATAAAAATTGTTTAAATGTATAATCTAGACACTTTAACTTGTTTCTATTCTAGAAAAGCCCTTTTGTATGAGAATATAAGATATTATTTTAAATGCTAAAAGAATCTCAATTTTTAAGGTAGAAAGGACTTAATGGTATCTCTAGTTGTGTATGATGAGTCTTTTTCTTTTTTTAATTACTTCACAGTAATCATTAGGTTAGAACTTTTCTAATTATGTTCTTGGAGTTCTACAAATTGCTAGGGACTTCACTTGAGTGTATCACGTCCAGGGGATGGAGCCATGTCCCATTGCTTTCAGTTCCATAATACTGCTTCATTTTGGCACAAAGCATAAAATAAAGGTGAGTTTGCTTTTAGTGTGTTAGCTTTTGCAAACTATTTTGCAATAGAAATAGGTGTGACTTTCTTACTGGGTCTCACTGTATATTTTTAGATATTTGCCCTAGAATTATAGCTGAAAGTAAAATATTTAACCATAAAGTTGTTGTTTCCTCTTTTGGCAGGAGGAACAAGTGTTTCATATGGCCTAATGTGTCCTGCGGATGAGACAAGAACAATAATTTCTTTGGATACTTCACAAATGGTAAATGATAATATAAGATGTATTTGCAGATAGTTTCTGTTTAAAACATTGTCCTTATGGTTCTGCCTCAGTTGTCATTTAAAAAAAGATGTGTTTTCCATTTTGTTTTATTTTTATTAT
Organism: Heterocephalus glaber; assembly: GCF_000247695.1. The sequence continues at coordinate 14,563,916 of NW_004624787.1, forward strand.
TATTATTTTATGGTTGACATATAAATGTTTCATCATAAGTTTTTTTTTTATAATTGAGTTTATTGGTACATTTTAGGTACACATAACAATCACATTCATCATAGGGAATTTATACCTGTACATGATATATCTTTTTTTTTTTCTTAAATTTTTTTATTGGTACATTGTAGGTGTACAACACATTTACATTTCTCATTGGGAATTGTACCTTTACATGATGTATCTTGGTTCTTATTTTTTCCCCATTCCTAGCCCTCCCTTCACCCCCTCCACCCTTCCCTATTTACAAAGACTTTATTTCCATTTTTTCCATTTCTCATCATTTTTCCTTTCCCTTCTTTCCTTTCCCCTGCCCCACCCACTACCCTATCCCTTTGAACCTTTTCTTCCTATTTTGCATTGATATATCTTGATTCTTATTTTTTTCTATTCCCCTATCCTCTCTTCAACCCTTCTTCCCCTCCTTATTTACAAAAACTTTGTTTCCAATTTTTCCTTCTTTTTTCATTTTGTTTTAAATGCATTTCATCATTATATATTAGCCTTATCTTCAGGTATCCAAAAGCTAAGTTCATTTCTCTAAGGTACATATCTGATGTTATTCTACCAAATTAGCATGTGAAATTGATCATTTGAGAATCATAAATTGGAATATTGACACATTAGGTGACCTGGTTTTTATTATTAGAAACAGAATAGATAATATTACTTAAGGTTAATTTGAATAACCAAAACTCAATTTCTCTCCCAAATTTACACTAATACCGTTATATTTTTGTATAGGGATTTGTGAAAGGTGTGATTTTAATGATAAGATTATTTTCTAAAGTTTAGATTCATTGTTGTTTAAGAGTTGAGAATTGAACCTAGGGCCTTCACACTGAATTACATTCCCACCACTTTTTTATTTTTTATTTTGAGACAAGATCTCACTAAGGTGTTCACTTACACAGGATGGGCCCCTGCCTCAGAATACTGGGATTATAGGTGTGTCCCATCAGGCCCAACTAAGAAGTCTATTTTTAGTAGTAGAAAATAATTTATGAATATATATATATATATGTACACACACACATACATTTGTGTGTGTGTGAAGCCTAGACAGTTATTTGCATAAGCTAAGAGGTGGAATTTAATTCAGATTAATACCTCCATAAAGAAGAGTCTATTTCAAGCCAACTCTACATCATATACTAACTTTGTTACTATGTAATGTAGTAAGGTATAGGAGGGGCATGTTTCCCGTGTGAGTGGGAGTGGGGAACCCTACTTCCTTAATCACTATCTTGTAACTTGTTGCTTAGAATTAAGAAGTGATATCTGGGCTGGGGATTTAGCTCAGTGGTTTTGCCACCTGCTGCACAAGCGCAAGGACCCAAGTTCGATCCCCGGTACCACAAACAAAAAAACAACAACAAAAAAGAAGTGGTATCTTTCTGGAGAAAATCTTCATAGTTCCTAGAGGTGAGATTTCTGTCTTCCTTTACAGAATCGAATTCTTTGGGTTGATGAGAATAATCTGACAGCTCATGTAGAGGCTGGTATAACAGGACAAGAGTTGGAAAGACAGGTATGTTATCCCTTTAATTCAGGTTTTCAAAACTGCTATATCCTCTTTCATGATACATTCATTCACTCAGTGAATTTGCTCAGCTTCTCATGTGAATCAGGCATTGAGCAAGATGCTAAGAGCACAATACTGAGTAAGACATTATCTCCTACCCTCAGGTATCTTATATTTGGACAGAAAATTAGGTAAATGACAATGGTTCAGAGTGAGAATTGTTGTATGAAGAGTAAATTCAGGGTGTATGGTTCATCAAATTGGGCTGCTTGGGAAGGACTTGGACAGTGAAGGTCTCACAGAAGATTCAGCATTTAAAATCAGACTTCAGGATGAGTCAGTAAGCAAAAACAAAAGGTGATGAGTTGAAGAGAACAATTCAGTCAGGAAGGAGCAAGTACAGAGGCTTCAAGGGCAGTTGTTGCTTTGGGGGCACTGTGGATAACTTGAGTGTGGCAGATGTGATCCAAACATATGGTGAAGGTTTAAAATTTAAAAATAATTAAATTGCCATTAATCTCCCTCCAAAATACTTCCCCTTGCTTTGAACACACTTATCCCATCATTCTTGCCACTTTCTGAAGCATTTCTGGAAGTCCTCTTTCACGAGTGTCTTTAGGTTGTGCTGTTGTGATTGCCTTAATGTCCTGAATTGATTCAAAATGTTTTCTTTTCATGGTCGTTTTGATTTTGTGGAAGAGTTAGAAGTCACATGGTGTTAAATCTGCTCACTGAGGTAAATGAGGACACACTGTAATGTTTTTACAAGCTTGCCTTTCTGTTGGATGACATATTTTTGATCATACCTCATAAAAACACTCATGAAAGAGGACTTCCAGAACTGCTTCATAAAGTGACAAGATTGATGGCATAAATGTGTTCGAAGTGAAGGGAAATATTTTGAGAGGGTTTAATGACAATATGTCTTCTACTATAATTAACTTTCCTAACTTAAACACATACCATATATTTTGATCACACCTCATATATTGTATATGAGAGAACACATATTTGTAGTATTTGCATATTGGGTAGGAGTGGAGGTAGTAGTGGTAAAGGATGAAGCCAGGAAAATATGAAGAGGTAAGATGATAAAGGGCCTTATAAAGACCTTTTTTAGAAGTTTGAACTCTGTTTTTACACAGTTTTGGCTACTGTGTATAGAATGCAGGCTATGAAAAGGCTGATTAAGAGATTGCTGTAATAATTTAGACAAGATCTGAAGTGACCTGATATAAAGTAGTAGGAATGGAGCAAAATGCAACAAATTGAAAATAGAATTCTCAGATCTTGGTGATAAATTGCACCAGCTGGGTAGGTAGTGGTATTTACTATTCATTGAACTTTTCAATGCAGAATTTTATTGAAAACTGCTGTCTCACAAGTAGTGAAACTAGTCTTTTTACCTTTCTTGGGGATCCTAATTAAGTTTCAGAAAACTTCAGGTTCTCTTCAAGGATTCTAAGCAGATTATTATTAAAATGAGTTGGTTTCATTTTCTTCAAATGTGGTCAAGATGATTGTAACAGCTTTTGTAAAGAAAAATAAGAAAGTTCAATTTGTTGGTAATTTACTAACCACTGTGTCCATCTTAGGTTATAGAGCCCTGTCTCTCCCTAAACTTTTACTGGAGCATGGAGAAAGATGTGATGTGATTCGTTTTTCTTTTTTTTTCCCATTAAGTTTATTGGTACATTTTCAGTATAAAATACAGTTACATTCATCATTGGGATCTTGTACCATTACATGAGTCTCTTGGTTCTTATTTTTTTCCCCTTCCCC
>NW_004624787.1:14570437-14592602 GCF_000247695.1 Heterocephalus glaber
AGCTTAGCTTCTCTGCCCTAGGAGCCTGGGATGGAGGTGGGGAGCTTCCTTCCAGGTTCTGGGACAGGTTGAGCTTCTCTGCCCTAGGAGCCTGGGATGGAGGTGGGGAGCTCCCTTCCTGGTCCTGGGACCGGCTGAGCTTCACTGCCCTAGGATCCTGGGATGGAGGCTGGGAGCTTCCTTCCATGTTCTGGTACCAGCTGAGCTTCTCTGCCGTGATGTGATTGTTGATCTCATCTTTATTGTATTTTCCCTTCTTTCTTCAGATGTTTTTTGAAGTTGGTCTACTTGTGACCACCTCTGCTTGAAAGGTTTTAAAAATTATTGAGCTATTTTATTTTTGATTTAATGCAGTAAGATGCAGAGAAATAGAATAAAACTGAACACATTCAAGTTTGGTACCCCCCCTGCCCAAAAGAATAAAAGTGAACATATTTACTGAGGTTTGTTAAATATCTTCAAATAAATTAAGGTTTTACATAAGTCAGGATGAGGAGAGTTGTTAATTATTATAGCTTATAATGAACTTATGTGAGCAAAATATAATATTTAATGAAAAAATTCTCTAAGAAGTCCTCTATTAGTCTTCCATCATGTCTGTCAATACAACACTTTTTTAAATAGTGAAGAATGGCCTTTTATGTATCCAATTATATATCCTTTATTGTAACATTTGATGTAGTATTTTAAACTTCCCAGGTTTTCTTTCTCTTTTTAAAGGTTAGAATTAAAATTCAAGGAAGGTATTTCCTTGAAATTTAAATGACATTTTTCTAGTAAGACTTCTGATATTTTACCTACTGGTTTGTTTCCCTAATTGCCAATGTTGAAGTTTTTTGTTCCTGTAGTAGACTATAATGTAGTTTCTGCAGCTGTTTGATCTTAGTTTAACATCTCCATTAAATTTTTGTGTCTTTCAGTTTCTGCTTCAGATGAGATAACCAGTTTAAAAATGTCCTGCCCATTTCTTCTAAAAATTTTAAAATGACAATAATACTGTTATTGGGTAGCAGATTTTAATCTCTCAGCTTGTAAATTGCTTTGATTTTAATATGTATAAAGCTTGAGGAAAGTCACTAATGGTCAGTTATGATTGGAGAATTTTTTTCAGGTTTATTAAATCTTTGGCTGCTTTATTACTTAATAGTCTGGGGATATGTGACTTTATTTTTTTTTCTTAGGGTCAATATCACTAATAAACTTCACATTATCTTTCTTTGTTTTTTAATAGGTATTACCTCTTACTGAACTTCAGCTGTAATTCCTAGCTGAGTGACCTTTGGCAAGTTACTATCCTTTTTTCCATAGTTTTAAAATGGAGATGATCCTACTTCATAAGGTTGTTGTTAGGATGAAATAATAAAGTACCTAGAACTTTGGTTCATTCCACTAATTTTTATTGAGCATTATCTGCTTTATTAAAGCATAGTTGACTTTAAATATTTCTTGTACATGCTGAAGACTTCCAAATTTGTGTCATTAACCCAGACTATAGAACTACAGACCTGGATGTATAGTTTCCTAGTTGATTCTCCAGTTAGATATCAGATAGACTTTTCAAATTCAGCATTGTATTTATTTTTATTAGTACATATTTGTAGTACATAATGTTTACATTCCTTGTGTGGAGTTGGTATAGTTACATAACACTTCTTAATTCCTTTTTTCATCCCTTTCCCCCGTACCCATCTCTTGATCCTCTTACTGTTTGAGAAATATCTATCTCCCTACTTCTTATTATCTACCTTTTATTTTGTTCTTTATGTAAAGTTTGGGTTTTTCATATAAGAGAAACCATGTGATATTTAAACTTGTGTTTCCTGATTTATTTTTCTTAACTTAGCCTCAAGGTGCATCCATTTTTCTACACATGACCCAAGTTTATATTTCTTCCTGGCAGCGTAGTGCTCCATTGTGTGTAAATACCACATTTTCTTTATCTATTTATCTGTTGATGGACATATAGGCCACTTCCAAGATTTAGCTATTATAAATTATCCTGCTATAAACATGGGTGTGCATGTGTCACTGTAGTATGACGTTTTTAACTCTTCCAGGAAGATACCTAGAAGGGGAATAGCTGTGTTAAATGAAATTTCTATTTTTAGCTTTTTGAGGAATCTTCATACTGATTTTTCTAGTGGTTGTACTAGTTTACATTCCAACCAACAATGTAGAAGGATTCCTTTTTCTCTCCACAGCCTCACCAGCATTTATTAATTTCTTGATGATGGCTATTCTTTCTAGGATAAGATGGAATCTTAGTGTTGTTTGAATTTTTATTTCTCTAATAGCTAGTGATGTTGAACATTTCTTCATGTACATATTAGCCATTTGTACTTCTATGAAGTGTCTGTTTCACTTGCCTATTTTTGGATTGGGTCTTTTATTTATGGGAAGGATCCATTTGTTTTAGTTCTTTATATATTCTCAATATTAGTCTTCTGTCTGAGGAATAGCTGGCGAAAATATTTTCTCATTCTATAAATTGTCTTTTTACTCTGTTGATTCTTTTGCTGTACCGAGCTGCTTTTTAATTTGATATGATGCCATTTGTTGATTCTTGATGCAACTATTTCTTGTGCAACCACATTTCTGTTCAGAAAGTCCTTGCCTATGCCAGTGACCTCAAGAGTTTTACCTATTTTATCTTCCAGCAGGTTCAGTGTTTCTGTTTTAATATTTAATTCTTTGATCCATTTTGATTTTACTTTACTGCATGGTGAGAGATATGGGTCTAGATTCAATGTTCTGCATGGAGCTAGCCAAGTTTTCCTTTTTGGCCCCTTTGTCAAACATCACATAGTTAAATGTGCTTGGGGTTGTTTCTGCATCCTCTGTTCATTCCATTTATCCTAATGTCTTGTGCCAGTGCCATGCTGTTTTTATTACTGTAGCTTTGTAATATAATTTTAAGTCCAGGATTGTGATGCCTTCTGCGTTGCTGTTATTACCCAGGGTTGCTTTTGCTATTTTGGGTCTCTTCTGCTTCCATAGGCATTTTAGGATTGTTTTCTCCAATTCTATGAAGAAAGCTGTTGGTATTTTGATTAGGGTTGCATTAAATCTATATATGAATTTTGTAAGTATGGCCATCAAGTTAAACATTTTAAAGATAAAATTTTTACTCTTCTCTGTAAAATTTGCTTATTCTGTAGCCTTGTCATGCTCAGTTGATAAAAAAATTTACTTTTTGGAAGCTCAGACCAGAATCTGTATCATATATTTTTGTTTTCTTTTACTTTTTGATTTTTTTCATTAAGATCTAATTGCCATGTAATAAATTGCTCTCATTTACAGTGAATATCTGTTAAGTTTGACATATGAATACAATCACAGAACTATCATTATTTTGAGGATAATGAATATTACTCCAATTCCAAAATGTATTTTTTCTCCTTTTTCTAATCACCCCTTAACCCCTGACAATCACTGACCTGCTTTTGGTGACTATTGACTTATTTAATTCTACAACTTTATTAAGGCAAATAATAGAAAACTCTTTGGGGGGAGTGTTTCATTTCTTTCACTATTCATAATTATTTTGAGATTAATCCATATCAGTGCAATTACAAATAGTTCGCTTCTTTGTATTGTTTAATAGTGTTCCATTGTATAGATAACACCACAGTTTATTTATTCATCTGTTGACAAGCACTTGGATTGTTTCCAGTTTGGGGTTATTACAAAGAAAACAGTGGACCACTCATGTACAAATCCATATACTTTTCATTTCTCTTCAGTAAATATCTAGAAATAAGATGACTATGGTGTGTAGTTTTTGAAAAACTACCAAACTTTTTCCCAGAGTAATTGTATCATTTTATATTCTCACTAGTACAATATGAGTTCTCAGATTTTCCATACCCTTGCTGATACTTTTTGTTAGTCTTTTTAATTTCAGTCATTCAGCAGATGCATAGTAGTATCTCATTGTAGTTTTATTTTGCATTTCTGTAATGATTTGTGTTGTTGTACATCTTTTCATGTGCTTATGTGCCATCCATATATCTACAGTGATAAAATATCTGTTGAAATTGATTTCTCAGTATTTTCTCTTCTGAAAACTTGTACTTTTTAATAGTGTATGCCATTTATGGTGCTTGATGAGCAGGGTTAAAACAACGGAAGGTCATTCCTTGAGTTGGGAAAACTCAGAGAGTGCCATTTTTCCTCGCAAAGAGCCCTGTTGCCAGGCCCAGGCCACAACCTTCTTTCTCTGGGCTCTGCCCTTTATTTGTATTAATTCTTGGCTGTTGAAGTTGGAGGTGGCATTGGGAGAAATCTGGCTGACGGGGCCAGATGTTAGAGGTACCAGAGGGCAGGAGAGGATGGCTGAGTGAGCTCCATGAAAGCATCCTTAGTAACTAGAAGTTGGGATTAAATCACTTGTCATCACAGGAGTGGAAAGAGGAAGAAAAGATAGGAATAAGAGGACAAGGCTAAATGCTTCTGATTTGCACTCTCAGGCTATTCACTGTACAGCTGGATTTCTCAGTTGATACAGGGAGCCAGGGCAGGTAGGTGGGGTTCTGCCTATAGTATTGCCAGACTACTCTTGGAAATGCTCATGTTGCTCCAGAAGGCCTAAAGGATAGTCATTGCAGAAATCCTTTTTGGAGTTATTTCCCCCCGTTCAATAATATAACGAATTCCACAATACCAAGTTTCCATAATTAATGAAATCATAAAACAATACAGTATGTTCTTTGTCAAATCCTAAAGCTGGATTGCAGATAGTGGCTTCAAAATACAGCTTTTCTTCTCCTTAGCAAATAGGATGACCTAGAACATTCTTTATACTGCCTTTTGTGCTCACTATCCTGACTCCAACTAGTGGAATCATTGGAATTTTATTCCTGCTAATCTTCCATCCCTACCTTGGAAAGAAGGGCATGAGAAAATGTAAACTCTGTTCCAAAACAGGGTGACTGGTTCTCAAGCTTCTTTGTGTTACCAGCACTTAATCTGGTATTTGCCTCACAAGTTTTGCAACTGTATCATTCCTTGGAAATCCACGAGGTTTCTGGTCACTGTGGCAGAATGGAACTAGTTTGCTCCATTCTCTAAAGGGAAAGATTTGAGGTGGAAGGGACACAATTTAATTTGTTGATATTTATAAGTAAGACAAGAGGTATTTAAACTCAAGAAGTGAGGAAAACAACTATGTGGCTCTTTCAAGTAGACTCACTGATACTCAATTCATCAGTAACTTTGAAAGAACTTTTGCTCATACCCATTATATTCAAAGGCTTCTCCCTTGTGTGAATCCTCTGGTGGCAAACAAGAGCTGAGCTTTGAAGACTTTCCTATACTCACTGCATTCATAGGCATTCTCCCCTATGTGGATTCTTTTTTTTTTTTTTTTTGGTACCAGGGATTGAACTCAGGTCCTTGCGCCGAAACCACTGAGCTAAATCCCCGGCCCCCTATTCAGTCTTTCCAGAGGAGTTCCCTGGTTGCCTAGACTAACTTCTTGTTCATAGGCTTCTTCCAATTTAAGACCCTGAGAAGTATTCTTTTGGAATTTTCCCAGTAGCATCCCATGTGATCATTTTTCAGATCTGGATTCACCATCTAGTGAGAACACATTCCAATAGTTCTCCATCGTCACATCCCTGTAGAGATCCCCCTAAGCAGGCTCCAATTACTTATACTACTTTCAGATGAAGTAGACAGCTACATCCTCAAATGTCATCAACTGCTGGGACTTGGCCTTTAAAATAACTGCCAACATCTTATGTCTCAGACTTTCCTTGTTGGAAAAGGCAGGAACTTTTGAAGAAGGAAGAGTACTCGCATGCAGGGTGGGAGATTCCTGAAATACATGATCAGCCTGAGTTTACATGGGTAGGGCAAGATGCTTTGGTCTCTGGTCTCCTATCTGCAGACTCAGCAGGAAGTAGATTTTTTTGAATGAGAATGAGGAAGCACTGCTGGATCCTTTCCTTCCTTTGAAGTGAGTCCCTAGAAGGCTAAAGTAGATTGGGAATTTAGCAGCCTTTGTTCAAGTTCCTGAAAATTCTCACTTTAATTGATGTTACTGCCTGGGGGCAGAGACAGGAAATTTTGGGGACCTGACATGTACCAGGCTTTGTTGATCTAGTCATAGACCCACACACTGATTTTCCAACTGTTAAATTGGGTTGTTTGTTCTCTTATGATTGAATTTTAAGAGTTCTTTATGTATTCTAGGTATAAATCATTTCTCAGACATGTGCTTTGCAAATATTTTTTCCCTGCATGTGACATGTATTACAATGCCCTTTGAAAAGTAGGCATTTTAATTTTCATAAAATCTAGTGTGTTACTCTGTGTTTTTTTGGTACTGGGGATCAAACTTGGGACCTTGCGCTTGCGAGGCAGGCAGGAGAACCACTGAGCTAAATCCCTGGACCCTAATGTTACTCTTAACCCAAGATTGCAGAGATTTTCTCCTATTTGTTTCATACTTTTTGATTTTACATTGATCAGTTTTGAAGGTTTCTGAGCTAATGTTTGTAAGGTACAAGCTACTAATTCAAGTTAATTTTTTCCATATGGATATTCAATTTATCCAACACTATTTGTTGAAAAAGGTATCATTTCTTCACTGTAGTGGCTTTTCACCATCATTAAAACAAAAAAACTTGAACTTTTGTCCACATACATATCTACATATAGAGATACATATATGCAGCTAGTTATGGACTCTATTCTGTTTCATTATTCTATATGTATATCTTTATACCTAGATCATCCTGTTTGGATTACTGTAGCTTTTCAAAGTTATTTTGGATATTCTAGGTTTTTTTAAATTTTCCATATGAATTTTATAATTATCTTGTAAATTTCTCTTTTAAAAAAAAAAACCCTGTAAGGATTTTGATTAGGATTGAATTGACTCTTTGTGTCAATTTGGTGAGAACTGATACCTTAACAATATTGATTCTTCTCACCTGGCCCATGAACTAAAGCTAGTATATGTATCTTTAGTTTTTTTTTTTAGGTCCATAATGTCTTTAAGCAATATTCTGTTGGTTTTCTGTGTATAGGTTTTCCATATTTTTTAAATAATCAGACTTGTCACTAAGTATTACCTATTGTTGGTGCTATTATAAATTGTATTTGTTAAAAGATTTTGATATTGTGAATGGTATTGTAAAAAGATTTTGAGTTTCAGTTAGGCAGCAGAGTTTTGTTTTTTTTTTTGTTTTTTTTTGGTACCAGGGATCGAACTCGGGTCCTTACGCTTGTGCAGCAGGCGGTGAAACCACTGAGCTAAATCCCCAGCTGGCAGCAGAGTTTTTTACGTTTCTCATAGACCTAGCTGCTGTCTTCTGCTCCTGGGACTCCCAAGTTGGGAAATCCTTCACCAGCTTGGTGTGCAAGAAGGACTTTTATCCTGCCTCCAAATCGAGTATCAGAAACGTATGGATGGCAGAACAGAGTGTATCATATGATAAGAATTAATACAGGAATATCTTTTTTTTTTTTTGGTACTGGGGATCGAACTCGGGTCCTTGCGCTTGCGCAGCAGGTGGCAAAACCAGAGCTAAATCCCTGGCCCGGTACAGCAGTATCTTAAACAACAAGAGTCATATGATAGCAGATTTCTATGGGAGATGAACGTGTAAAGAATGGCCTTAGTTTCATGTATGAGGCCCCACCATGAGCTAAAAAAGAAAACAGAGAAAGAAGAAACAGAAGGAAAGATGGAATACAACTTTGAATGGCAGAAGGGAGTGCCACATGAAAAATATGCTAAAGATAACATGAACCTCAGAAATCAGCCATTTAATATTCAGGTTCGAAATGTGAGTTGCATTAAATGTCATAAATGGGGTCATGTCAACACAGATCAAGAGTGTCCTTTGGTCTTTCTGGATTCAGTGCAGATTCAGTTCCCACTGATGGCTCAAGGCCATTGATGCAGCCCTTGGAGGTAATAGCAGAGATGAGAAACTGGGTTTGCACTGCAGCAAAATATACCGGGGAAAAACTTGACCACAAATGATGAGGACCATGCATCACAGGAGTATGTTGCAAGTGAAAGTAAAAAGATCCAGAAGTTGAATTCTTAAAGTCATGAACAACCAAACAAAAATAGAAACTTCTCAGGAAATTAGACAGACTTGAAAAGAAAAAAAAAAAAGAGAAAAAAGAAAAAGTTAACACAAGAGCAGAAGTAAACACAAAAACCATAACACAGATCCTCTTTCCTCTTCTTTTCCTCTTTCTCCTCTTCAGAGACTTCAGAAAGGAGTAGTGAGAGTGCCAACAAAGGAAAGAAAATAGTAATCCCAGCACTTTGGAGGCTGAGGCAGGAGGATCACTGCAAATGTGAGGCCAGCCTGGGCTACAAAGTGAGTTCAAGGCCAGCCTGAACTGCATAGTGAAACCCTATCTCAAAAAGGCAAAAGCCCCCCCAAAAATAAAGTGTTTTAGAAGTCAGAGCAGTGCTTCTGAAGAGAACTAGAATAAGAAGATAAAACTTTCTGAAGAACCCTTGAGTAGTCACATTAACGAGGAAAAAGCCAAGGAAATGCCTAGGTTTCTAAAACAAGAGAGTTCTGGGGAGAATAGCAAATGGAGCCCGTCTGCTTCTGACCAAAAGTGCAGAAGCTGCCGTCTTTGCCCAGAGAAGGGAGGAGCTGAAGGGAATGAGGGAAGCCGCAGCAGGATTGAGAGGAGAAGCCAGAGCCGGAGTCCTGCTAGTTACAAGCAAAGGGAGATAAGGAGACAGTCCCAGTGGAGTCCCAGGGAAGGGCGGAATAGAACAAGTGACACCAGGAGCCATGGCTCAGATAGATACAGAGAGAAAGAGCGCACAGAGGGCACTGAGGAGATAAGCGCTGAAGGGACATGGAGAATGAAGCAGAAGTAGGGAGAGAATAAAGAGACCGTGTGTGACAGTTACCTGCAATAAATATATCTCTACTTTTCTTTTTTTTTTTTGGTACTGGGGAAAAAAACTCAGGACCTTGCGCTTGCGAGGCAGGCATGGCGCCACTGAGCTAAATCCCCAGCCCATTATCTCCACTTTCTTATTGAATACTTTTAGCAAGAGCTAAAGTATGTACTACTGTCTTTCTAATAAAAAAGCACTATTTTAACTTCTTAAAAAAGTGTTTGATTGCTCCTTATGGAAATAGAGTTGATTTTTGTATATCATTCTTGTATCCTGCAACCTTGTTAAATTTACTAATTAGTTCTAAAAGCTTTATTTTTAGATTCCATTGGATTTTCTACATAGATAGTCATGTTGTTTATAAATCAAGAAAAATTTTACTTTTTCTTTTCCACTCTGGGTCTTTAAAATTTCTTTTTCTCTCACCTGATTGTGTTGTCCAGAATCTCTAGTACAGTGTTGAAGAGTGGATATTCTTGTCTTTTTTTCTGTTATATTCAGAACTTCATCACTAAGTATATGTTAAATTTAGTGTTTTTTCTAGATGTTCTTTTTTTAAGTTTGAGGAAGTCTTTTTCTACTTTAATTGTAGAGCATTTTTATTAGGAATGGATGTTAGATTGGCAAATGACTTTTTTTCTGTTTTATGGCAGAAGATAAGGTACTTGAGGTCTGCCTGTCTTCCTAATAAAGATTTTTAGCATTATAAATTTCTTATTTATTTATTTATTTATTTATTTATTTATTTATTTATTTATTTTTGGTACCGGGGATTGAACATGGGTCCTTGTGCTTGCACAGCAGGCAGCGAAACCACTGAGCTAAATCCCCGGCCCTTAGCATTATAAATTTCCACCTACCTACTGCTTTATTGGTATCCCACAAACTTTGACATGTCTTTTTCATTTACTTCACACTTTCCATTCCTTTTTAATTTTTTTCTTTGACTCATTGGTTATTTACAAATGTGTCATTTAGTTTCCAATTACGGATTTTTTTCCATACATCTTTCTATTATTCATTTCTATATTAATTCCATTGTTTTAAAAAACCATACTTTATATAACTTATATTCTTTTGAACTTAGTGATACTTGTTTTATGCCCCACAGTGTGATCTACTTGGTAAATGTTTCTTTTGCACTTACAAAGAATGTGTCATTTGCTATTTGGTGGAGTAGTCTATAAATGTCTGTTAGGTCTAATTGATTTATGATATTGTTCAGGACTTCTTTTTAAAATTTTTCTGTGTACTTGTTCTATTGAGAAAGGAGCATTAAAACGTTCAACTATAATTGTACATCTGTATATTTTTTCTTGCAGTTCTAACAGATTTTGCTTTGTATATTTTAAAACTTATTAGGGAACAAATGTTTAAGATTGGTGTCTTCTCCACTAATGGGCCCTTTTTGTCATTATGAGATGATTTATTTCTAATAGCATTCTTTGCTCTGAAGTTAACTTTGATATTAAAATAGCTACTGCAGTTTTCTTTGTTAGTATGATTTATTTTTCACCTTTTTATATTCTTTTAAGTAGTTTCTGTCTGTATGTTTAAAATGCCTTCTTGTTGGTAGTGTATGATTGGGTCTTTCCTGTTCACCTTACTTGACACTTGTTTCCTTTGCATTGGGAACATTTAAACCCTTCAGTCTCAGTGCGATTTATTGACACTTTCTGCTGCAGTCTGTCATCTTGCTATAGGTTCAGCATCCCTGATCTGAAATTTGAAATGCTCCAGTATCTGAAACTTAAAATGCCAATATGATGCCACAAATGGAAAATTTAACTCGACCTTACTGATGGGTTGTAGTCAAAATGCAGATGCCCTAGAAGTACAGTGTAAAATTACCTTCTGGCTATGTGTTCAAGGTATATATTGAATATAAATGAATTGTATGTTCAGATTTGGTTTTCACCCCCAAGATATTTCATTATGTATATGCAAATATTCTAAAATTTGAAAAAAATCTGAAACCTGAAATGCTTCTGGTTCTAAGAATTTCAAATAAGGGATACTCAGTCTACTTTTGTTTTCTATATTCTCCATCAGGTTTTTGTATTTCTTTTCCTTTCACTGCCTTTTTAAAGATCAGTACTTTAAAAGTTACCTTTCATATACTTTGTTTATTAGCAGTAACTTTTTTTGATTCAGGGTTAGTTTGCACCTTTAACTGTTTTACAGAATAATGGCTTCAAGGGGTAAGAGTAGTGATGCTGGCAATTTGGATATGCCAAATCAGAAGCTGTAAAATGTTGTTTATGTAGAGTTCAGTACTATTCCCAGTTTCAGACATCCACTGGGTCTTGAAAATATCTTTTGTGAATAAGGAGGGCCTACTGTTTAACCTCTGCAGTTTAGGGTTTGTTTTTGTTTAGGTGATGTATCTAAAACTCAGCATGGGGTTATTAAATATTTGTTGTTTTGGTTGAAGGGAGACACAGAAGTAAGATAAAATTTTTTATTCCCATAATGCTTCACACCACATGGTGATTGATGGATATAGTTGTGTTTATGCAATCTAGCTTGGAGCAGAGAGGTTATTTTAAAAAAATATTTTGGGTCTACAGATGTAGAGAAGTAGTAGACCAGTTGCCTAGCATGCACAAAACCATGGGTTCAGTCCCTAATCCTGCTTTAAAAAAAAAAAAAGAATAATTGTTTAAGTGTATGAATTAATCTTGACCGTCAGTACGTTTTTCTTAGTAGCTAATGACATTAACAAAGACTTTTTAAAGGAGAAAGTAGATGAATATATGTGGTAGTAGATATAATTTATTAAGCACTTAACTATATGCCAACAGTTGTTTCTTATTAAATTAGCATGGTGTAGTATGGCTATTTTCTAGCTAGGGTTAATGATAAATCTCAAACCCAGGCTTTTAAACATTTTACTTACACTTACATAGTAGGAAGTTAGTGAGATTTTAAGGAAAGAAAGTAGATTTTAAAATTAGGGTACTAGGTTGCACCCCCTCAGCATAGCAACATAGCATTTAAAAAAAATCTTTATCTTTGTTGGTTTACGTGATTCCTGGCACATAGTAGCTACTTACAATTGAAGAAAATGTTGAAGTAGCCTGCCAGACACAAGAGGCAGTTTTTTTTTTTTTGGTTTTTTTTTTTTTGGTACCAGGGATCGAATTTGGGTCCTTGCACTTGCACAGCAGGTGGCGAAACCACTGAACTAAATCCCCGGCCCAAGAGGCAGTTTAATAGTATATCTGATATTGAATATCCTGATAGAAATAATTTAAGTGTGTATTTAATGACCTCCTTTTGTGGAGGTAACATGCAGATTTGTTTTGTCATAAGAATATATGAGAACTCTGTATTGTGCCTAACACATCTTAGGGCTCTATGAATGTCTTTTCTTCCCCTAATTTCATAAAATTGAACAACAGTAGTCTTTTGAGAGAAAATAATGTCATTTTAGATTGTTTGAGGATGAGGTAGGGAAGAAGTGTAAACCATCTGATAATCTTCATTTTAACCCAGTCAGCCATATATCTGGCTTATTTGTGGGTGGTTATTAAACTCTTAAAATTGAATAAATATATTGAATACTTAAAGAAAACTATCTTAGGTAGCAATTTATGTCTTTTCAAATCTTGTTTTTCTAGCAGCCGAACTAGAAAAGATAAACAATTTGGATTGCTGATGTATAAAACCTAACAAATTATGTTTAACCTAATAGGCTTTCAAATTTTGGATTATAACTTTTATACCATAGCTGACATATTTTACATCTCTGCATGGCTTACTTGAAAAACAGAAGCAGTTGTTTAACTGGGTGACTACCAAAATGGTCAACACAGATTGATGGGCTAGAGTGCAGTAGACAGTGGGTATGCAGATGGTAGTATCAGTACCATTTGACAGGAGATGGCTGAGTCCCTAAAATGATTTCAGTGGAATGGCTTTGGTGTTGTTGCAGTAAAGGGCATCCATTCAACCTCAGGTGCTGTACAGATGGCAGAGCCAAGCTAATGTAGAAAAATGAGAAACAAGTGACTGTTTAATGTACAGGAATGCATGACCCGCATCACAAATAAATGATGGTATTACATGCAGGAAACTGAGCCAGATGGCTGTACATTAAAACACATGACTCCTTGAGAGAATTAAATACAGGCAATTTGCTCAGATTTCCTGCAGGCCTGCTGCATATTATATTAGGGTAGGGAAAAGGAGAGATTATTTTTTGAGAGTGTACATGGTAGATGAAGTTGGCAGTTAAATAAGCATAATCTGATCTCCCTAAGTATTTAAACTGTCTCTGTAGGGAGGAATGGATGGCTTTAAAGTAAAAGGATATAAGAAGTAAGATTGTCTGTTGAATCTGTGGAAAATAGAGCTCTCTTTTGGCCCACACTTCTCAGTTTTACAAAATTTTCCATTAGGCAAAAGCTTTAAAAAGTTATGTTTGTTTTTAAGACTAGTAAAATTAATGTATTTCTTTTTCTATAGAGGTTTTTTATAAATAAATACCAGTGATTTCTGGAAATTTTAAAGTGAGAGAAGTTCGTGTGTTGAATGTTGTATGAAATGGGACCATTTTAACTAGTAAAATGTTATATTTTTGTTTTTTAGCTTAAAGAAAGTGGTTATTGTACAGGTCATGAACCAGATTCCCTGGAATTCAGTACTGTGGGAGGATGGATATCTACTCGGGCATCAGGCATGAAGAAGAACATCTATGGCAATATTGAGGATCTGGTGAATTTTTTTCTGGTTATATAAAAATTGTTAGTGTGTAGAGATTATTATTAAGAGATTAAAGCCTTTAAAAACTAGGTGTTGGAGTTGGGAGTGGTGTTCAGTGGTAGAGACCTGCCTAACACATGTGAGACCCTAGATTCAATCCATAGATCACCAAAAGAGCAAAACATTTTAAGAGTTGGACCCAAAATATATCCTTTTGATTATAGTATTGTTGAATGTGTATAGTAGAAGCAGTTAAAAGACAACCGTGTCATTATAGATGCTCTTTTTCAAGTGACTAATATTTAGCTTTGTAGATATTTCATAGCATCCAAGTTGTGAAATATAAAAATAATATCTTGCCTTATGGAAACTCAGTTTTCCGTTCTCCCAAGATATCTCTCTCTCTCTCTCTCTCTCTCTCTCTCTCTCTTTCTTTTGAGCTGCGGTTAGAACACAGGGCCTCACATGCTTGGCAAGCACTCTACTACCGAACTACCCTTCTACCTCTTTATTTTATTTTATTGAGGACATTCAAAAAACTATATTTTTATTTTTGCAATTAAAATAACCTAAATTTATTTGCAGGGAGAAAATTTTATCTTTTTGCTATTGGGTTATGATAACTGTGTTGAAATAAGGCAAATACTTGATAAATAACTACATTTAAGAACTGCTGAAGCATGCTATTTATTTGGGGAGATATTTAAGGAACATAGATTATAAGTGTACATTTTTTTTTTTTTTTGGTACCCGGGATCGAACTTGGGTCCTTGCATTTGCTCAGCAGGCGATGAAACCACTGAGCTAAATCCCTGGCCCTACAAGTCTACATTCTAATGTACTTATTTGTAGTAGTAATTACCAACTTAAATCAATAGGTGGATAATAATTTTAGGCAGGTTTGTTTTTTTTTCCTCTTTTAAAGTTATGTATAACTACCTTGAAGAATTACTAAAAGATACTAGAATTCTGAATGGCATCACAATTTTTAATTTAGCCCAATATTTTAAAAATAGTGTCTTATGTAAATATATGAGTGTTTGTGCACACACACACACACAAACACTGATACCTAGAATTTGTATTTTGTATTGTATTAAACAGGTGGTTCATATGAAAGTGGTAACACCTAGAGGAGTGATAGAAAAAAGTTGTCAAGGACCTCGGATGTCAACAGGCCCTGATATCCATCACTTCATCATGGGATCTGAAGGTAAATATAACTGAAAATTTATTATGAGAAAAAAAATACAGGCTAGTGACACAGTTTTGTGAAGAACTGTTTCTGTGAAAGATCTTTGTAAGAGGACCAATGATTTTCTTTTTTTTGGTACTGGGGATCGAACTTGGGACCTTTTGCTTGCAAGGCAGGTGGCAGAACCACTAAGCTAAATACCCGGCCCACAAATGATTTTTTAAAAAGTTTTATTTTAATTTGTACTTAATAAAGTTTTTAATATAAGAACATCTTTTACAATTTCCTCTTATATGTTACCTTTTTTTATAAAGGCAATGTCTTTTGTTTTTATTTCATTTTTTCTTTGAGCGTTTTTAATGAATTTTAGGAAATGTAGTTAAGGTTTGAAATGGTTTAACATTGCATATTGGAGTATTCTGTAATACTATTGGAATTATCAGAGGGAAGAACTGATAAAGCATTATCTTTTTTATATCTTATGGTATTTATTATTTCATGTTTAGAAGAACTGAAATTTAAATTCTGCTCATTCACATATATATGTTTTAGGCTTCCATTTGTCATCTCATTTTTACTTTGCAAGTAGTAGCCTTTCTTGGTTACTTAATGTTGGGTAGATCAGAATATACTTCTTCATCTCACCCCAAACATGGAATCCCTGACATATTAGAAGAAAATTCACCATTTTCCTGCTGTTTGGTAAACTGTTATATATGCATGGTGAATTTTACGGATAAAGTAAAGATGGGCTCGCCTTTGTTCTTTGAATGCTTTGAGTTCAGAGAAATAAGATAAATTAAAACAAGAAAGTGTTCCTGAGTTAGCAGAGGAACACATTAGTCACTTTAGAAGATTTTCCAAGCCAAAAAAGATTTTGGAAACATTTAGCAGTATTCAGAAATAAAAGAGCAGTTATGATGAACTAAGATGGCATAAAGTGTTAGTGATATGATAGAGATTGTATCACTAAGATATGATAGGCTGATGACCAGTAGCATAGCTTAGATCTTTTGTATGATAATCAGTGATAAGATCTTTATCAAGATATCTCACCAGTTTATTGTTTATTCCTTTTCTGCTCAGCATACTCTTCTAACAGAAGAGAAAACAGAACTACATTTTTAGTAAGAAAAATAAAGTATTCTTTTAAAATAATGTTCTTTAATAAATATTTTTCTGAAACTTATCGTATTAGTGCATCATTTCAAAGTTAAGAATGTAACTTACCATTGGATGTCAAATTGAATAATAAATACGTTATTAAAACTAATGATTTTTGTACTTTGTTTTGTTTTTTTTTTTGGTACCGGGGATCAAACTTGGGACCTTGCACTTTCGAGGCAGGCACCAGAACCACTGAGCTAAATCCCCGGCCCCTAAAACTAATGATTTTTAATTACACTATCAACATGTACATAATTGGAGTCAACTCTTAAGATATAAATTATCTTTTCCAGTAACCTTATGAAGCATGTTTTTTTTTTTCTCAATTGCATTTAAAAAATTCTTGGTTTTAAATACTTTGCTCACACACTTAAGGCTACAGATAATAGACTGCTGCACTGCAGTAGGATAAATTTGTGATTGAAGTAAATGCAGAAGAAATGCAGACAAAGTCAGGTTGCTGGGTGCTTAAGAAGGCTTCTCCTGAGGAGCCTTATCCAAAGTGGTCATTGAAGGTGTAAGGAGAAAATAGTTCCAGGTCAAGTTGAGAGAAGAAAGGAAGGTGCTCTGTAGAAACAGCACGTGAGCAGGCCTAGAAGTGAGCAGTCCACGTCTGTTTCATTATGAAGCTGCCAGATTCTCAGCGTAACTAGACATAAGATTTAGTGGCTGGGTAGAGCAGACACCAGGTCTAGGGGCAGAGAGGTAGGAGTTGTAGGGAGCTGAAGATAAAATTTTTTTTAAATGCTTTTAAAAATAGTTTAGCTGGACTTGGTGGTGCACACCTGTAATGCCAGCATTCTAGGAGGCTGAGGCTGGAGGGTCGCAAGCTTGAGCCCAACCTGGGCAACTTAGTGACTTAGTGAGCCCAGTCTCAAAATTTTTAAAATTAAAAAAAATAGAAGGGCTGGGGATGTAGCTCAATGTAAAGCCCCTGCCTTCAATCTTCAGTACCACACACAAACACAAATTTGAACCTTTATCTAGAAGACTGGGCTACCACCCTCAATAGTCAATTATTTTATGGATTTAAGAAATATGGTTTATGGAAAATGAATAGTCTAGGCTAAATTCTGCAGTTAAGTAAGATATTATGCAAAATAGCATACTGATTTAAGAGCATGAACCATGAAGTCAGATTTGGGTTTAAATACTGGTTCACCTATTTATATTTCTGTGACATCATGTGAGCTAGGTAATTCTCTATGTCCAGTATCTTCAGCTATAAAATGGAAATAATTAAATATCCATCTTTATAAACTTGTGAGGAATAAATGAGATTGTGCTAAGCAATTTATAAATAAGTGATAGCTACTAAAAATGTTAACTTTATTATTTTTAGTTTGGGTGTTTATTATTTTGGCATCAGTGATTATTATAGTTTATGGTTTCTAATCACTATTTCTGCTTGCATGTGACTAGTTATTTTAATATAGGCTTAAGAGCATTATTTTTTTTTTTTGGTACCGGGGATCGAACTTGGGTCCTTGTGCTTGCAAGGCAAGTGATGGAACCACTGAGCTAAATCCCCAGCCCTTAAGAGCATTATTGAAAAGTAAATTTATGTGAAATAGTCTTTTGTAAATTTTTTTTTGGTGTTGTACTAGGGATCGAACTCAGGACCGTGCGCTAGCCAGGCAGGTGCGGTACCACTGAGCTACATCCCCGGCCCAGTAAAATGTATTTTTATGTTTTGAACTATTTAATAACCTCATGCCTTAAATGTAATCATAAACCTTTTCTCAAACTTAAAAAAATTATTTTTTGCAATAGTTAAATTATTTGATAACAACATTGAAACTATTAGATCAAAAAACTTTTTTTCCCCATCCTAAGTTGTACATGTTACTAACTGCATGAAGTTTAATGTGTTTGTTTTGTGTTATGAATTTTTCATGTTTTTTTTCAATAAGCAGCTTTCACCCCTTTTAGATGCTATAATATCAATTTAATGAAAATTGTAACGAATATTGAAATCACTTGAAATGCTTTGCAGCCTTTTCCTATGTGAAGAATTTATTAATAACTTAGGATTTGCTCTTTTATTTGAATACAAGGAACATTTTTATTTTTTAACCTATGATCGACCTTTGTTTCAGGCTTTGTTCTCCAGTTAAAATAGATGAAATAATTTCACAAGTCATATTTTAATTAAATAAAGATTATCCTTTGGTAGATTCTTCAGGAAAGGCACATTTGACTATCCTCTGATTTCTGGAATGTTCTAAATTGTTTTTCTGTGGCTTTGATACTTTAAAGAAAGCTTGAGTGAATATATCTGAGTTTTCTTTAAGTTTCTTGAAAATGCTGCTGCCCTGTTATATTGGTTTTACATATTGTTTTATAGAAATGATACCAGTCTTATTCTCTTGACTTTGTAGATTATTTTCTCTTTTTACCTGGAGGCTGTGAGGATTTTTTTCTTTTATCATTAAAGACTTGGTTTTCATAACTTGGAGTTTATTTTCCTGGGTTGTTTTGGTATCTAGAGGACTATTACTATATGTAGATTCAAATTGTCTTTTATTTCTAAAAAGTTGTTTGTGTTGTAAGGTTAAATATTTTTTTAAAATTTCTATTTAAAAAATAAAATTCATTTTGTGTTGATTTTTCTTCTTTAGAGACATGCACTATACATGTTTGACTTCCTTTGCTTATTTTTCTCTTAACTTGTTTTGTTTACATTGTCTTGCCTTTTTTTTTCAGTGCCCTTTAATAAGTTTTCATTTGAATCTATTCTCTGTTTTGGGGTACCTTAAAATTTTTTTTCCAATACCGGGAATTGAACTCAGAACCTTGCACATGCCAGGCAGGCATGATGCCACTGAGCTACAACCCGGGCAGGGTACCTTATAATTTAACCTTCATTTTTTATATGCTTTTTAAAAATTGTTATTACTCTGTTTCTTTCCTGAGTTGGTCATTTCTTGTTTCATATCTTCTCTCTTCCCTCCTTTCCTCCTTTTCCCTCTTTTCCCTCCTTCCCTCCTCCTCTCCCCTTCTTCCTTTTAACTTCTTCTCCTCCTCTTCCTCCTCGCTTCTTTTTGGTCTTCTGGTCTATTTATGTTTTTAATTTTTGTGTTTCCGATTCAGAGTATGTTTTCATATCCCCAGGTGCTTGTTTGGCAATATTTAATTCATTTCAAATGTTATGTTGCAGTTTTCCTCAAGATCATGGTTGGTTTGGGATGAGTGGCTTCATCAGCAGAAATGCTTTATTTGTATTTTGGGACTCTTTTGCAATAGGTTTGTTTTTTTAATGGTTTTGGTCTGCTTTTTTGCTGTTCTTGTTCTTGGAAAGGGATTCTAGTTTGAGAGTGTTTGTTTCTACCCTTTGTCGTCTTCTGTGCTGTTCTATGAGGGTGGTGTTTAGTTGGGGAAGAGGCGGCATGTCTTCCTCTCTTATTCCATTCTTTCCCTTTACTACCTTGTCTGCACAACTTCTCTTTCTGGCTGGGGCTGGGGACTACACAAGTCTCATACAGCATGTTAGTATTATTGGTGCATGTTTGCTTTCTAGGGATAAATTTGTGTTTCCTCCAAGTCCTCAACTGTTTCTTGCGCCGTCTTTTAAGCCCTCCTTTTTTGACTTTCCAGCCTTGAAGCCTGTGACAGTGGAAGGCTGCAGGAATTCTGTTGGATGTTAGAGGTAATTTGAAGGTTGTGCTTTTTGTTGGTCTTCCAGCAATACTGAAATTATAGGTCCTGTATGTCTCTGTTTTCTTTCTTGATTTTTTTTTTTGTATAGGTTTTCTGCGGGGGGTAGATGGGGAAGTAGAGGAGAAAGAAAATTCAAAATCGCATGACTGCCATTCTTAATCATGAAGTCATCTGAGAGGTTTTATTAAATTAAGAAAGGTTTTATTTACTCAAAGCAAATATTTGTATTTTATATCATATAGCAATTGAAGCCTTCAGTTTTCCTCAAAAACAAAAATTATATTTGAAAATTATAGAACAGAAAGTGTTAAAATTTATTGCAGCATGCTTTTTAAAAACACTGAAAGAAAAATGTTATATATAAATTTCTTTACTGTCACATTCCCATGGAGTTACTTTAAACATTTATGTAAATTGGGTATAAAATACTGACATAAAATGCATCTAATGAAGTGACAAGTTATCTAAGTAGTCTTATATCACTCTACTGATAAAATATTTTCAGAACAGAAGAATTAATAAATTAATTAAGATCCCACAGAAATGGGCCTTTTGATGAAATGAATTTGGATATATCCATTTGGGATTGCCTTAATTTGAATGTAAGTCTGAATGGAAGCTGTCCACATCAAACTATGTGTGGGACCCAAATGGGTCTTGATCTTCCAATCAAACCATGCAGAACTTCTATGTAGATGGCTAATCGCAGAGATCCACTTTGGTCATCTTATTAACCTTGTGGTAATGCAGAGTCTCATTTTACAATACTTAATTTTTAAAAACTTGATTTATAGTGTTATAGTAGGTGTTACTAATTTAGAGTACCTACACTATATATTTGAAGATGGTGTGGTTTCTTACCAGTACCTTAGCGTTTTGATATAGAGTGAGAATCTGAAAGAAGCGTTGGTAATGTAAAGATATGTACATTTTAAAATGACCTTTTTGAATAATAACACGTACATTTACAAAATTCAGATATGTAGAACATGTACAAAATTCAAAAGGCAGTCCAGGATATATAGGGAAAAATCTGCCTCCTGTCCCTTTCATACCAACATCTTTTCTACCTGGAGTCAGCACTGTTGCTATATATAACCATATATGTATATATTTTGAAGCAAGTGAGAGTTTACTATTTTTTTATTAATTTTAATAGAATTCACTTCATGTCATATTTACAGCCAGTTTATTCCTACATGATACTCCATTCATTAAATGTACCCTGATATATTTAAACAGACCTGTTTTGGTTAAGAGCTTTATACTTCTTTTCTTTGGATTTAGTTAGATTATAGCACTGTGATTCAGACATATTTTCAAATAGCTTTAATTCTCAGAAGGAAGTGTTTCACAAAAAAATTGAGAACTTGGAGTTTGGTTTTGGATAGAAAAAATTTTCTTCTAAAGATAGTGTTTATATTGATCTTCTCTAATGAACTTCATTCTGGTGTCTTTTGAATTTGAGCAAGTACTTATTAAGGTTTTTTTGTAGTCTGCAGACCCACTGTAAATAGAAGAATTGACTCATGTCTTTAGGAATTTATGCCTTGAAAAATTTCAAATTTGTTTGTAGAACTGACTTTGAACATCATGTATTAGTTCTAAGACCACCCAGAACTTCTAAAAATGTTGAAAGAAAGTAGAAAGATTTACAAATAAACATAGTGATCATGTCAATATAGTGAAAGGACATTATCTTTAAAAATTAAAGTGATACTACTTGTCTTGGTAAGAAGAAATATGTATGAGATATAATTCTATGCTGGTGACCAATAGGACAGCAGAGTACTAGTATAATAGTTTACCTATCAGCCTCTTCGCTGAAAAATAATTAGAAAGTAGTTCACCTCAGAAAGAAACTGTACTTTTTAGCTGTCATACCCCCTTCCCATCCTCCACCCCTCCAGGCCCTAACTACTGATCCATTTCCTGTCTGTAGAATGCCCTACTCAGGACACTACTCATGTGGATTCAAATAATATGTAGTGTTTTGTTACTGACCTCTTTAACCTGATAATGTTTTCAGGATTCACTGGTTGTAGCCCTGTATTAGTAGTTCTTCATTCTTTTTGTGGCTGAGTAATATTTTATTACATGGATAATACTACATTTTGTTTATCCATTTATCAGTTGATGGTCATTTTGATTATTTCTTCTGTTTTGCTATTACCAGTTATACTATGGTAAGTGAGTACAAATTGTGTGGACATACTGTTTTCATTTTTCTTGAGTATATACTTAGAGTGGAATTGCTGTTTGTGTAGGTCATCACATTTTTTTTTAAGTATTAATAATTATTGAAATGATTTACTTATCAGTCAACTGGAATGACACTCACTGATTTACAGTGATCAATTTGAAATGTTAATATGACAGATTTTCTTTTCTTTTTTTTTTCTCCATTAACTTTATTGGTACATTTTAGGTATAAAATAGTTACATTCGTCATTGGGATCTTGTACCATTACATGAGTCTCTTGGTTCTTATTTTTTTTCCCCTTCCCTTGCCCTCCCTTCACCCCCTCCACCCTTCCCTATTTGCA
>NW_004624787.1:14602417-14745537 GCF_000247695.1 Heterocephalus glaber
GCCCCTGTTCCCGCCTAGAGAGTAACCTAATACTTGCTCACCTCCTACCACCTAGTGACGTCACAGGCTCCTCCATTCCCTAGTCACTACCTCACTCAACCCCGCCTCAGCCCCTACAAACCCCACCCCAGTCTCTATAAAAGACTCTCCCTATCCTGGCCATATTGCTTTTGTCTCTCCTTTGTTCAGAGACAGCCCGGCAGATCTAGTCCCCTAATAAGGGCTTATTGTGGCCTGGTCTGGTCTTGGTTTTCGGCCCTTTTACCTGATGACTTCAAGGAGTTTCTGTTTGCTTCCCCTTGTAGCATAGAGATCATACATTATTGTTTTTATGTGTCAGAATTTCTTTTTTGTTAGAAACTGAGTATTTTCAATAACGTATTGAAGCAATTCATTATATTCCCCTTTCCCCAGAGCTTCTTATTTTTGGTTATTTGTTTAGGGACTGGCTACCTTATTTTAGTGAGGTCTGTTGCCTTTTCCCTTTGCAGTGTTAATACTCTTTTTCTTTTAGGGATGGATTCTTAAGATATAGCCACCATCCTTTTTTTTTTTTTCCATTAATTTTATTGGTACATTTTAGGTATATAGTACAGTTACATTCATCGTTGGGATCCTGTACCTTTACATGACATATCTTGTTTCTTATTCTCTCCCTATTCCCCTGCCCTCCCTTCACCTCCTCTGCCCTTCCCTATTTACAAAGACTTTGTTTCCATTTTTTCCTTTTCTCATATTTTTTCTTTTCCCTTCTTTCATTTCCCCTACACCTTTAGACCTTTTCTTCCTATTTCACATTATCAATTATACATTTTGATCCTTATTTACACTTTTAGTTTTTCACACCAGAGAAACTATTTGGTATTTACACGTGGGTCCTATTTATTTCACTTAAGAGTATGGCCTCAGTGTGCATCCATTTAGCCATAAATGTCTCTAGTTTCTCATTCTTTATAGGTGAGTAGTACTCCATTTTATAAAAAAACAAACACATCTTCTTTATCCAGACTCCAGTTGATGGGCATTTGGTCTGTTTCCAAGTTTTAGCTATTACAAATTGTGCTGCTGTAAACATGGGTGCACATATATCGCTGTGGTATGATTCTTTTAATTCTTTTGGGAAGATACCTAGCAGTGGAATAGCTGGGTCAAATGGGACCTCTAATCCTAGATTTTTGAGATATCTCCATATTGATTGC
Source organism: Heterocephalus glaber (assembly GCF_000247695.1). Next base: position 14,603,617 of record NW_004624787.1, read on the forward strand.
CACAGTGGTCGCACCAGTCTACACTCCCATCAGCAATGGAGAAGGGTTCCTTTCTTCCCACAACCCCACTAGCATTTTTTTTGTTTTTGTTTTTTTGTTTTTTGGTACTGAGGATGGAACTTGGGTCCTTGTGCTTGCAAAGCAGGCCATGGAACCACTGAGCTAAATCCCCAGCCCTGCACTAGCATTTGTTATTGATTGATTTCTTGATAGCAGTCATTCTTTCTGGGGTGAGATAGCCACTATCCTTTGAATGAGTGTGTGACAAGGCTTTCTTATTCTTTCCCTGACCACACCTAGGTAGCTGTTAATCCCACTGATTGTAGGATGATTGTTTTAGTGTTTTCAGTAATGCCCTGGAGCATAAATTGCTGTGTAGATTAATCCAGTCAAATTCAGACTCTAGAAGGGACAGTTTGAGCTATATAGGTGTGTGTATAAAGAAGAAAGGGAGGGAGGGAGACCGGGCAGACAGAGACAGAAACACACACACACACATACCCACGATCGAGAGAGAGGGACTGACTGACTCTCCAGTGTCCCTTTCCCAGGCTAATTAGACAACCCACAGTTTAGCCTCTATCTCCAATAAACCTACCTGTGCTCTCCCAATTACCTTTTTTATACCAACCTTCACTGTTTTTAAGAGTATTGTTAACCTCCATTCTCTGTTGCAAATGAAGTAATTTCTTTTGGAATGCACTTAGGAGCTGTCTTATGGCCTGTTATTCCCTCTATAAAAGTTCTTTGAACCCATGCTCTGGAGATGGGGTGGTGATAGTGGCATGTTTCTTTATGAATGACACCCCTGCTTTAGCAGCTGAAACCAAGTGGAGAAGGCAAGTAAGTCATACAAGTTTGCTTTTCTGTCAAGAAAGCAGCTCATAGCAAGCAATGTCAAGGACAAATGGGACCCTTAAATACCTGATTGCCCTGTTATCAGTGTGCCCCATTGAAGGTAGAACCTTTGTACCACCAGCTGTGGCTGAGACCAAAAAGTGAGTTCTGCCTCTTGGCCATGTCAGCCAGGTTTTGTATGGAATAGAATCAAAGATACTTTCTGAAATTAAGAAAGTCTTGAGGTTATATATCCAAGAGTATGGAAGGCATGTGGACGTAAAAGCTTGTACATATACTCATAGCAGCATACCTATTCATAGTAGGCAAGAAGTGGAATCCCAAATGTCCATCAACTAATGAATAAACAGAATGAGTTATACAAGAGAATAATATTTGGCAGTTAAAAGGAATGAAATACTAATATGTGCTGTAATGTGGGAAAACCTTGAAAACATGGTAATTGGAAAAGCCAGTCACAAGGGCACTTATTTTGAGGTTGCTTTTATATAAAATTTCCAGTGTGTGGAAATCCATATAGACAGAAAATAGATTGATGGTTGCCTATGGCTAGGTTGTGGGTGTGAAGATGGAATGTGACTGTTTAATGGGTAATTTTCTTTTGGGGAGGAGATGAAAATGGTCTGAACATAGAATATAGTGATTGTTTTATATATTTGTGAATATAGTAAGCGCCATTGAATTCTGTGCTTTAGGTGAATTTTATGTCTAAATTATATGTCAGAGATACTAAAACAAAAGAGAACTTTGTATTTTAAATTTTACAAGATATCTTTTCCATTAACTGTACCAAACTTGCAGAGCTTTTATGATATACATGGTATGAGAGGATCATATTGTATAATCTCAGTCTGAAGTCATGTGTATCTGTGGGTAATATATTGTGATCTAATGTAATTAACTTTTCACGAATTCATACAAGTTTTTAATATTGTCTTGTACATTGATAAATTGCTCTAGGTAGGTCATAAATCTATTGGTAGCTTCGACTTTTGTGATATTTTTATTTCTAGGCTTGTAAGTAAGTTCTACAGTTTCTACGATTTCTCTCTACACTTTTTAAATGGTTCTTTGAAAATGCTGATAATATTAACTTCTGCCATTTCTACATCAGAAACCACTAATTTGGAAAGCTTAGCTTTGTTGAATATATTGCTTTTTAATTCTATCTCTTCAAATATTTTGGCATATTTAGGTTATGTGCCTACATTTAACTTATTTTTTATCCTTCTCTCATATCCCTTGCTTCTCCATGTAATAAAAGAATGTTTCATTGGTGATCTTCTTGTGCTAGATATTTACGATAACTTGTCTCTGAATCTCTTTTTATGTTTCTTACAAGGACATCTTATGCTTTTGTCTTTTCCTGTATTCTAAGGAAAAAAGGGATAGTAATATTTCCTCAAATTTCTTTTAACATGTTAAGTTTTCCAGAAGGTTGCATTCTTTTTGCCCCAGTAAATTGTTTTCACAATAAAATTAGGCACACATATCAAGGAATAATCTGTCTTAACACATATGAGAGGTAAAAATCTGTTGTTTTCCCAAATATTTTTGTCTTTTAGTAAGTTGTAATACTTTAAAAACCATTTAAAAGTAACCTTCTTGGAGAAAAGTTACTTTAAAATGTTTTAAATATTTATACATAACTAAGAAAAGCCTATTCTAAAACCTTTTTTAGAAATTATAAAATTTGCTCAATTATCTAGGAAAACATGAATAGCTTTTATTCCCCAAATAGAATAAATAGATTTAAATATGAATACTAGAATGAATTAATAAATAGATTAAATAGATTTAAATATGATATAGAAACTTGTCATGTGATATATTGGATTATTCCCCCTTCTTTTTCAGGAACTCTTGGTGTAATAACAGAAGCTACAATAAAAATCAGACCAACCCCTGAATACCAAAAGTATGGCTCGGTAGCTTTCCCTAATTTTGAACAAGGAGTAGCCTGTTTAAGAGAAATTGCAAAACAGGTAAAAAAAAAAAAAAAAAAGGAAAAGAAGATACACATATTTATATTTTAAAAATTCTACTGCATAATTGTGATATGTCATAAGTAATCTTCATATTTAGTTGTGTTATATTTTTATGGTTTTTACCCAGTTCTGTATGAAAAGATAGTATTGTAAAATATCATCCCTTTAAGTGCAGTTACAATTTGTTTCAGTAATTATATTGTTATCATACCTAGTTCTTGGTTTAAAGAGGGCTGTATGATTTTAAGCCAAGGTAAAGTATATACTTGGATTGATGGTCATTTGAATGATTCACTTGAGTATTATGTTTCTTAAAGTATTTTTGAATATTTTGTGATTAATTGACATGATATTTATCATAAGACATTTATTGAAATTAGAAGTAATGGCTGATTATCATATGCCCCAGAATTTAGCAGTTAAATATAGGTAATCAAACTTCATTAATTCATAGAATGTACTGCCTGACTTGTGCCTTGTTTTATAATATTATTTAAGCTATTAAGTAATATAGTACAGTAAAGCATATATCACAATATGTTTAGCTGTAAGCTAGAAAGAATTTCCATTTTTTCTTACCTTATTTAAAGAAGTTAGATTATCAGTGTTTTTAAAGAAACTTAATAATGCCATGTAATCTTATTTCTGTATTCAGTTTTTTGTGTTAGTGTGGAATTCCTGTGTTTCTTTAGGCATTTGTTTATTGTTTGACCTGCAGTAGTTGATACATAATTTTTACTGCAATATTTCTCAGCAGGAAGGAAGTTGAGGGAATAATATACTAAGCTCTTTCTTCTTGCTTTTTTTAAACTCCTAGAATTCTTTAATACTTCTTATCCACTATGCTCAGTTAGAATCTTATGGGCAAGGGAGATTTTTGATGTGATCCCTGTAAATCAGCTTCCTGGTTGACATCTAGAGCAGGGTTGAGGGAAACACCCAAGGAGGCAAAGGAAAACTGTTAAGCAAATAGCCCATATTATCTTGGCAGAGTCTTATTTCTCGCCATCCCAAGACAGCCACTATTAATGTTTAAAGAAATTGAAAAAAAAGATTAGATTTACCTATATGTATACTATTTCAAGTGCTCTTTATTGCATATGCTCAATTTTGCTTTTTGTTGTTGTTGTTTTAGTTTTTGGAGACAGCGTATTGCTATGTAGCCCAGGCAGGCCTTGAACTCACGTAATCCTCCTGCCTCAACCTCCCGAGTGCTGGGATTACAAGCATGTGCCACCGTGCCCGGCTTCAGTTTTCCTGAGACGCTTATTCTGTCTTGCAGTTTCCTATTTTTAAGAAGTCTAGGTATATGATCACCTAATTTAACAATTATATTTTATAATTTTCAAGTAGCTTTAGTTATTTATCAGTTAGATTGCTAGACTTGGCAGAGGCCCCTTAATTGCCTGTCTCCTGGGGTAGGGAGAAGATTCAAAAGGACATATGGTCCTGAAGTGAACTGTTCTAGACTTCGTACTTTGGTTATATTACAGCAGAAGTAAATGTTAACAGTAGAAGTCCTTATGTAAGATCTCCTAACTTACTAGAACTTTAGGAGATACTATATTATGACTGTGGAGTTGGCATAGTGAATACTACATCATATTTGCTAGAGTGATAGAAGGCAATAATATTCAAAACAGAATTATTAAAGAAAATGTGGAGATAAGTTCTAGAAGTAAATAATATTTATTATACTAAAATAATGCTTAAGCAGCAAAGTTCAAGTGTACCGATACTTGTTTGTGAAATTTTCCATCACTTAAAGACCAAGGAGATTATAGTAACATCAAGTTTAAGCTATCCTAAGTATTTGGAAGTAAAAAAACCCACGTTTATAGAACCTTATGGTTTTGCGTGTGAGTTAATATCTGGAAGAATGGAAACTAGAGTGTTTACCTAGCATATTGGAGGCCCTTGTTTCATTCTGCAAGACAGACAGACACACACACACACCCAAACAAATGAACAAAAACAAACCCTATACTGGATCTATATCTCAGAATAAATAAAAGTAACAATTGTTAGAAAGTGCCACCTTTGTATACTATAGTTAAAAACAGTTTGGGGCTGGGGAGTTAGCTCAGTGGTTTCGCCGCCTGCTACGCAAGTGCAAGGACCCAAGTTCAATCCCCGGTACCAAAAAAAAAAAAAACAACAGTTTGGTTTTTTGTACTTGGAATGAACAACTTCTGGGCAAATACGGTGGATAAGAAAGCCTGCCTTACTTGATTAAAAATTCAGATAGATAATAGTTTATTCTCAAATATTTCTCTTATTCGTGAAACAGTTGCTAAGAACAGTTATTGTGATTTGAGGATATTACATTATTTTGGGAACCTACATATTTTATTTATAATGTACATGTAGAAAGGCACTAATGTTAAAATGGATGGATGATTTTATACTGCTTTAGGAATATTTGCCTATCAGTTTACAGAATGTACAAATCTTATATGTAAAAAGTGAGACAATTTTTGCTGCTCTTCTTTGTAACAGTATTCTCAGGCAGAAAAAGTAAGAAAATTATTAGATTTTGGCACTAGTCATTGTTCAATTTGGGATTTGGAATTTCAGATGATAGCAGGAGAATTAAGATCCATTAAAATAGATGGTACACGGTTTACGCTTGTGCCAAATTCTTGATTGAATAATGAGTTGGCAGCTTCTAATTCTTCACTGTCACTTCATAGCACTTCCATTTTTGCAATATTTTCAGACTCAACTTGCTTTTGAAATGAGAAACAATTTTGGATGAGTATCTTTTGGAAAGGAGCATGCATGATTGTTCACAAATAGCAAAGTGGGCTCTCTGTATATTTTCATTACTGTTCTTACTGAAGGAAGTAAATTAAGCAACCTTACACTGGCAGCAGAAGAATTCTACTAAGGTCTCTCATCTGATCTTTGTCCATGTGAGGAATTGTCCTCTTTTCAATACTTCACTGCCTTGTGAGGAACTAGAAAGGAAGATTTAGTGGAAGATTAATGTGATTCTTTCTCATAAGTGGCAATCCAGTTTTGCCTCCAACTTTACTCAGTAGATGGGTAAGTGATTTTTAAGATTTCTCAGAGAACAGATTTCCTGTTGTAGCTTCACAAGCTGGGAAAACATGCTGTTTTTAAAATCAGAATATCAGTATCAGATAAATTATTTTATTCCCTTTTATCATTTATCTGGAAATAGCAGTGATGTCTTTACAAAGTTTAAAGGGAAAACGAAATGTTGAAATAAACTCAAAAGCAGTTTTTCAAAGTTTATGGGGTTTTGTTTTTTGCTTTCAATAAAAATTTAAGAGTTATTCCTTTGTGATATTGGGAGATGAGCATTTGTTCTAGAAGGGCAAGAGTATCTATATTTGGGATAGATTAGTCTTGCAAACTGGATCTGTATTTGGGATGGATTGTCTTGCAAACTGTCTTTCTCAGTATCAGAACTAAGCTTTCAGAACTGTAGGTTAAAAGGTAGCTTTTTCTCTCCTTACCTTTTGACAAGAATGGCCTTTTCTACCTTCCATAACATTTATTGTAATCAGTTTTAGACTGTGAGGTTTTTTTTTTTCTAGTAACTTTAGAATGTAATTTTGAATACATAGTTCATGAATTGTTCTGGAAAATTTAATTTATCTTATCCTTCAGGGATTCAAATAAATTGACAGAAGTATTCTTTAACATATACCTTATAAAATAATTAAAACTTTTATATTCAGGAGTAATTCTTGGAAATATTTGTTGCATATAGGAAATGGAATTGTCATTTTAAATCATGTGTGTGTGTGTGTGTGTGTGTGTGTGTGTGTGTTAGATATTTTGCTCTTTCTGAAGCAGAAAAAATAACCCTAGTCAAATGCTTGGTTATTTGGATTCTTTACTATGTGATGCAGCAAAATGAGGACAATTTTAAGATATGCTATCTACCAGAAGCTATTCAGAACAACTTATTTTACCTTTCGTAAGCTGTAAATTATAATTAGGAAGCTGGCCTAACTTTGATCCTTCACTAAATGAAGTGGAAGAAAATAACCACACGTATTATATATTATTTGAATCTTTGAAAACTAAGATGTAATTATCTTTTAAAGAGAAAGTTTTTGTTTACACTATAGACCCCTTAGCTATAAACCAATGTTATTTCCAATATGGCCAGCCAGTGATACCAATAATCTTAAATAGTATGTGATTTTATCTGTTACATCAACTATGATTAATAAGTCAGAGGAAGAATCTGTCTTTAAGATTTAATTTTAAGTTTTAATTTCCAGAAATTTGCATTCAAAAGATTTATCTTTTCGGAACTTCTAAAATTAGTTAATTTTGTCATCATCTCTTGCATGAGTTACTGGGTTCTTAATTTTATAACCCACATAGTGCAATGGATAGTATGCAAGTTAAATAGACATAGTTCCTGTTGTGTAATAATCACTAAGGATACCCACATACTGTGATACATTCTCTTTAAATTTTTATATAGCATTGCACATGAGGTTTAGTTTTGAAGCATTTGCTTCTGATATAATATGAGATAAGTAGACAGTCTACTTTTGGCTCAAGAATTTGGGCTATTTCTAGATTCTACACAGAAAATTTGATTGCCCCTTGAAGAAACAAACTTTTGCAATTCAAAGATGACTCCTTAGCCATGATGCCAGAGATAAAGAACCATTCACTGTTTATACTTTTATATTTTAATCCTTTAGAACTGAGAAATAGTTGAAATCCTGCAGATATTTGTAACATATGTTAATATGGAATTCCTTTTGCCAGTAACTAGCCATTTGAGAGATATCTTCTCAGATAATGTATCGCATTTGAAGTGCTAAGTTCTGATTTTTCTCTGGCAGATAAGAGCCATGATGTGTTCCAGTAAAACAAATTTCACAGAAATCTTTTGATGTATTTCTTATATGGACTGTTTTCTTTAATAAAATAGTTGGATTGAGAAATCTGTTGCTTTTTAAGTTAGTACAGAGAATACTACTAACACTGAGTAAAATAAAACTAATCAAAGTGTTTTTTTATTTTTCAGATTATTATTTAAGTAAATTCCTAACTGTAGCATCCTTAAGGGAATTAAATTGGCAGCAATTTGACTTAGTCATACCCACATTTGAGACCAGTGTGGTTATTCTTTGTTGAATTAAAATAAAGATATTAATATTTATTAATTAGTCTATAAGTCTTTAAAACTTTTCAGACTATTTACTTACTATAAAGTTAACTTATTTACAAGTTAGATGACATGAGAGATTCTAAAGTTTGTAAACAATTTGTGTTAAATTTCTTGAATTTGACATTAATCTACTATTAAAGTACGTTAAAATATTCTCTCCTGTTGTGATCACCTACCAGCAGGGGTCACTTTAACTCAAGGACCTTTTCCCCTTGTCTGGGGAATACAGTAGTCTCAAACCAGTATACTGGAATAGCATGGAAGTGAATTTAGAGCTCCAGTTATTAGAATTTATGCCCTTTCTAACTTTAAAAAGCAATCTTTTGAGTTTTTAAAGCTACTCAATTAGTTTTAGAGCAATAGAAACAACCTAACCTTAACTCTAGATATAACTCTGAGTGTTTATTGAACAATAGTAACAGTATTTTAATCTTTTGATTATAGGAACTTCTGTTTAATTAGTTGCAATGATGACTAGTTCAAGTTCTAAACAAACTTTTTGTCTATTTAGGATGATATATAATGATCTACAAATTGTCAGTTGCCAGAGGATCACAAACTCACCTAGATGTTATTATTCAATTTTATTGCTTTACTTATAAAACTAATTGAAAAACTGCATTTATTAATGTCTGAAAAACCTGGCACTATTAAAATATGAAACTTTGAAGCTCTTGGCTTGAATTTGATAATTTTAAAAAAAAGGTCAATGTTAAAACCAGTTTAATGTTAAAACCAACTTAGTTTAACCACTTTAAAACAAAACAAAACAAAAATCTTTAGTTTCTTTTTAATATTAGTCTCTTATCATCAACTGTGCCATCTCAATATAAATAGTAATGGTATATCAGATGAACTAGTATATATGACTAGTTTGTGAGATTCAGCTGTAAAGTTAAAAATCACAGTTTAATTGAATAATGGTGTCTGTATGGTTTAGCAGATTCCATGAAACGTTCTTATTTTTCTAGTTTTTTAATTTAGAAAGTTTGAGCAAGCAGAACATTTGAAAGAATAGTACAGTGATCACTTTTATATCACCCTGTATATTGAACAATTTTTTATTCTATTCTTTATGTATGTATATATATTTTTTCTAAGCCATTGGAATTCAAGTTGCAGACATCTTGACATTTAACTTCAAAATATTTTAGCATCTATCCCCTAAAAATTAGAAAAGTGTTCTTCTTTATTTGTTTTTGTTTTTGTTTTTTTTTCTTTTGGTACTGGGGATCTAACTCGGGTCCTTTCGCTTGCACAACAGGCGGCAAAACCACTGAGCTAAATCCCCGGCCCTAGTGTTCTTCTTTTTAACTGCAATAACATTATCATTTCTAAGAAACTGCAGTAACTTCTTAATGCTAACCAGTGCTCATTCTGTAATCAAATTATCCCAGTTATCCTCAAAATATATTTTGAGGATAATGTTTACAAACCAAGCTTTAATTAAGACCTGCATATTATATTTCAATTGTTTTAGAGATGAAGTACCAATAGAAACTTACTATACTAAATGAAGAAACGAAACCTGGTGTAATTAGGCTTTGTGTATTCTATTAGAAATTGATGTGCTCATTTTATTTAAAATATTCCAGATTTGTAGATGTGAAAAAAAATTTTTTCTTTTAGTATTTTGGAAATTGGGAACATTTTTAGAAGCCTTATCCAAACTACAAAGATACCTTTATATCAATATTTGAAATTACTCAGGTTGTAAATTTAAACTATTTTACTTTTAATAAGACTACAGAATAATAAGATGATTTTCCTGTAATTTTTGTTTCTCATGTAAATTTAAAGCTATGTACAGTATGTGTCTTAAATAATTTTTTTGGAGGTTGTGTGAGACAATGGAAATGGTGCTCATCTAACAGATATCTTGGTGTTGCTTTTGTCTTTACTGTTTAACAGGGAACAGACCTTGGGCAAATATTTTAACCTTGCTGATTCTTGTGTTTTCATGTGTAAAAGGGGTAATACCAGTTCTGCTACCCTGACAGGGCCGTTTGCTTATATGAAATAAAGACATAGGACAGGAGCTTGGAAAGCATAGGATTCTTTAAAATGTAAAGTTGTGATTAACATGTAGGATAACCTAATACTGTTTCTTGAGGCTTGGCAGTGGCTTTTTAAAAATGAATTATTCTGTCTTTAGAATCAAAGGAGAGTAAATAGCGTAGCCTTCAAAGTTAGAATCATATTTAGTCTTTTTCTTGAGTGAAATAAAATTTGTATTTTTATAAGAAATATTTGTTCAATTAAAAGCAAATGATAATAAAAATGTTTTAATGTATTTAAGGTGTGTATTTTATTTTGAGTGAGTCTCAAATTTGTATTGACATAAGTTTTATTGATAAATATGACAAGATATAAATGTTTAAAAGTTTATGGAATTTGTCAAACTTTTGTGGTCTAAAAGCAACCTCTTGAACAACTTTAGCCATGTTTAAATTTGCATAGAAAATTAAAATCCTGTTTGAGATTCAGCCCACTTTAATTTTATGAAAAAATTGGAGCTAACTTGAACTTTAGCGTTTGTATTGTAGTATTTTATTACCACAAAATTAATATGAGTGCAGGTTGACTATGCCTTGTCCAAAATACTTGGGATGGGAAATGTTTCAGATTTGGGAGTTTTTCAGACTTGGAAATGTTTGCACAGATTTTATCAACTCAGCATCCCTGGTCTGGAAATCCAAAATGTTCCAAAAGTTGAAACATTTTGTGTGGCAAGTCAGTTAAGATATTTGGGATATTGGAGCATTTTAGACTTCAGATTTTTGGATTAGTAATGCTCAACCTGTGTCTGCTTTCCTCAGTTTTTTTTCCTTGCAACTTTTAGCAAGTGCCTAAATAAATACAACAGTGGTGTAGTTTTTGATTCTTCAGATAATCTTATTCTTCACAGTTTTGTTCTGTTTTCATGCAAGTAACCTTGAAAGGACTTAGAAATCTGGACACTCTCTGAATGCTTTTTCTATTTAAAATAGATTGTAAGAAAGAGTAAAAAGAAGGAAAAATTCCTAGAGTTGTCAATAAAGACATTGCAGATAATTTTTAAAGTGCTTTTGGCACATGGACATTTTCACCACCAGTTCCTCATTTTAAATGTATATAAGACCTTAATATAATACTGTTCGTAAATGGTATAATTCTTGAGATTCTGTTATGTATGGAGGCTTTCTCTATACATTTTATAGATGCCACTGATGTTTTATTTGTCTTCATGAAGTTGTATAGAAGGTTAAGATTCTTCTGTAATATTTAGAACTAAGTTCTTGATCTTTTAAGTACAAAAATGACATTTATGTTCTACATGTCTAGGTTCTTACTGTATTTAATGAGTACTGTTATCTTTTCCTTTTTAAAACAGAGATGTGCTCCCGCATCTATCCGCCTCATGGACAACCAGCAGTTTCAGTTTGGTAAGTGTTAAGTGGTGATTTTAGAATCTTCTCATGTACTGAAACTTGCAAAGCTAGAAAGATGAGCACCAAAGTCCTCGCCCTTTGGGATGACCCCATCCAGCAAGGAGAGACAGTTATATAGGTGATGAGCACAGCAGCGCTGGGTGTCTGTGAGAGGCAGCTACACTGGGTACCATTAGCGAAGAAGGATTCATTCTGTTTGGTTTTATTCAAACTAAGGGGTGAAGAGTCCAAAAAAGGCTTTTGAAGGAGGTTTATGGTTTAACTCAATCTTCAAAAGTGAGTTGGAGGTTTGCCAGAGATTGTCTTTTCTCTGCTACCAAATTTATTTGCTTGTCAGCAAAACTGAGAAGTTGTTAGCCACAGTAGCATATTGTACAGTGCTCTGCGTGGGGGTGGGTGCCTCAAATAGAGGGTAAATAAAGGATGTTATATGAGAGAAAGCTGGATGGGCCATTTAGGGCTTTGCAATTTAAGTTTAGAGTTTATCTTGTCAGCAGTGGGGTTTGTTTGTGGAGGGAATGATATCAGTCACCTCTACATTTTAGAAAGTTCATTCTGGCAGTGTCACTGAGGATAGATTAGAAGGATATAGACATGGAAGAGATGCTGGGAGGTGAGGCAGTGTAAGAGGCAAATTTGGGGTATAAACTTACTTTGAGTAAAGAAGTAGTAATGGAGGTAGAGAGCATAGACTTTTTAAAAATTCACTTGACCAACTGGATATGGAAGGTTAAATAAAGGGAAGAGTTGAGGACAACTCCCAGATTTTGATGTGGTTGATTGGATGGATTAAGTAGTAGTATAGAAGTAGAAATGGTGCTCTGGGGGAAAAGATATTACAGTGAGTTATATCTAAAGTGCATTGGGATATTTGGGTGGGGAATTCATTAGGCAGTTGTGTCTCAAAACATTTTTCTTTTTCTATTTTGGCTAAGTTATTCAACTTCTGACACTTATTAATCATGTTTTCAGTTGTATTTTTATTGCTTTCATAAACTTTTCATATGCTGAAATTTACTTTAGAATTTAATTCTATAGAACTTAAATACCCTCAAAACAGTTCCTGAAATTATGGTAATGATTTCTCAGTAAAAGTACTAAAGGCTAAGACAGGAAGATTTTGATTGTCGTATCTAAGAGCAGTTTAGACTTTAATTTAGGGAAAATGATTATAATTATATATAAACTAAGTAAGTCAGATTCATAACATATCCAGAGTTAGTTTTTAAATTAAATTCTTCTAAGTCACAGTTGTTTAGTTCTTTAAGTAAATTACTTTCAAAATGCTATAGTGTTGATAAACAAAAGTTAGAAGTAAATGTGTCCTGTAAATAATGAGATATTTGAATGCAAATCATGCCTTCTGTGTGTTTGGGCCTGCATTCAGGCGTGTAGGTCTTAAGAGTCATGTTATTATTCACATGTCATTGTTGTAGTAAATTACGTTATACACGGCAACATTTGTAAAACTAGCTATAATTTGACCATATTTTATTTATTATATTTATTTATCATTGGCATCTAGTTATAATTGGCTTTCGTTCCTGTTCCGATTCTCATTAGTATACCTAAAAGCATGCTTTCATACTCCCTTCTAGCTCTGTGGTAGGTCCTAGTCTTGATTGTGTTTCCCCTCCCTCTGCCCTTTACTGAGCCACCATTGTCATACAGATCTGATCATGCTTCTTGGTTGACTGTAACCTTTTTCATTCCTAAGTGTCCTTTGAAGCCTTTCCATCAACAAATTATCATCGTGGCTTTATGATCTAGCAACCAAAAGAATAGCGGTTCACAAGGGGTACCAGCACTCTGTAGGTAGCCATATTGCTGATTCATCACTTTGTAAGGTACAGGCTACATTATTAGTTGTTAATATTTTTAATATCTCCACTTCCTCTAGTACAACTGAGATTGAATTCCATCTGTGTGACTCCGAAGCCCAAGACTTTTTCTGTTGTCTCAGAGCACTTCTTTGAAGCATACATACTCACATATAATTAACATACAGTTTCCCTCTCAAACTGTCCAGCTAGTAAATTTGGAAACTAGCTTGCTGTAAAATATAAAACACACTACCTGGAATGTATTTAGACTGTTATTAATTTGATAGCAACATTAATTTAAGAAACATTAAAGGTAATATCCTCTAGCTAATGCAAATGCTTGACCTACTTAAAAACTAGTATCACTCTCACAATAATTTATTCTTCAAAGCTCATGTTGGCTCAATTTTGCCAATATATGTGACTAATTCCCACTAGTAAAAAGGAAATTATGCACATAAATGTCAAAGGGTTATGGTGAACATTTACATGTAAGGATTATTTCATATTACAATAGTAACATTTGGAGTCTTTATGCATTATACAAAGAGATGTAGGTTAGAAGACCTTTGTATGTAGTATAGATAATTTCCATTTTTGCAAGAACACAACACATACTCCACACATTTATATTATTTATTTCCAGCTGTTTTATGTAGATTAGTTCTATTTGGTACAGGAGGTGAATGCTTAGATGATGTATTATTCCTGACTTTATACATGCTAGAAATGGTATCTTTTAAAGCACTGGTTGGGGGCCAGGGATTTAGCTCAGTGGTTCCGCCACCTGCCTCGCAAGCACAAGGTCCTGAGTTCAATCCCTGGTACCAAATAAATAAATAAACCACTGGTTATGCTGGAGAAGCATCTCTGGTAGATTAGAATAGAAAACAAAACCTACAGATCTTTTGTGTTTGATCCAGGAGCTCAAGAAGATTGCTAGATTGATCTCTCTAATCTGCAGTTTGTTTTGTTTGATTGTTGCTTCATTTTTGTGGCTCAGTTATAGCATAAATATCTAACTCTTAGCCTCTGGTTAAGACTTACATTACTTGGTCTTTTATGTAACAGAGCTTCCTTTTATAATCAGCAAAACTGTGGTAAGTAAATACAGATTCAGATTCTCAATTTTGAAAATAGATTGGGGAAAAAAGACTACCAGGAAGTTATTGTTGTAAAAACAGCTTGTTTACTGTTTGCATTTTTTTAAAGGAAGGTCCTAAACTTTAAAAGAAGCAAAATCCCAAAACTTTAAAGCCTTTTTTAAAAATAAACTTTTTATTTGGAGACATTTTAGGTTTACTAAAGACTTTAAAATTCTTTATAAAAATTCTGTATAAATGATAAGCCAGATTTTTCTGAATCAGGCACATAGCACCACAGCCAGATGTGTGACTCTTCAGTGTAACAATCATGGGGATTGAGAAGTTGCTGCTCTCTGGAAACAGTGAGAAAACAGTAAAAGGTTTTCACTCAATTAAGCTTAATCTGCAGGCAAAGATGTTAATTTAACAGACTCTGAAACACCATTTATGTTATTTTGGCAATTTTAACTCTCCGGGAGTGATTAAGGAAGCAATTGCTAGTTTTATGCCAAGAATTCTGGATGAGTTAAGAATTAATTAAGAAACAACCTTAAACTTTGCAACAACTCCATATTTGGTTATAGTTCTGAATGGCTTCTGTATAGTTAAAAAAGAAAGTAAAACTAGCCACCATTGGATGTTCTTATAAAATAAAAATTAATGAAGTAGCTTTATTATGTACAAACTGTATCATTGAAAGATAAACCTCAACTGCATATAGTATTAATTACATATAGTAATTTGAATTAATGAGCTAAGAATAGGTTTTGTAAATAAAAAGTTGTGACTTTTGAAAGAAAAGTATATATATGCCTTTATAAATATATTTAAAAAGTCATAGAACCTTTCACTTTTAGGTTACTAAGTTGAAATAACCTTTTGTTTTTCCAAAAAACAGAATTTGCTAATAATTTAATATGTAAATATTTTCTCTTATAGGTCATGCTCTTAAACCTCAGGTTTCCTCTATTTTTACATCATTTTTGGATGGATTAAAAAAGTTCTATATTACAAAAGTAAGGATTTTTATATGCTAAGATTTTAAATGTTCAGTATACTGTGTTAGTTTTGTTTCTGCCTTCTCAAACTCACCCATTATAAGGATGTTTTTCTGTGTTGCTGCATACATTTTATAATTACTATTTTTTTATGTTAGAGTAATATTTTATCAAGTCAGTCTTGCATTCCATTTTAGAAGTTTCCTTTTTCTGGTTTTGGAGTTTCTAAAAATAATTCTGCATTGAATGGTCTTATGCTTATAACATTTTCTAAGAGTATGGACTTTTTTAAGCCTTTGATTGCTGAATTGCTTTCCTAAAAGGTTATACTAACTTGTACTACATTAGAAAAACAAGTGTGACATTTTTGTTTGTTGTAGCTTTGTTAGTGCATCTGGGGGTTTTTATTTATTTATTTTATTATTATTTTTTGGTACCAGGGAGCAAACTCAGGACCTTGTGCTTGAGAGGCAGGCGGCAGAAACATGGGTTTTTTGTTGTTGTTGTTGTTGCTGTTGTTGTTGTTGTTATTGTTGTTATTGTTTTGCTGTGTTATGCTTTAAATTTAGCTGAGGGAAAATAGCATTTTAGTTTCATTTATGTTTCTTGGAACTCCAGTAAGACTGAACACATCTATATTTTTTATATGTAATTTTTATGTGAAGTAGTTGGATATGGTTATTTTGCCAGGATGGCAGATTCTTGTTTCTTCTTGGTACTTTGGGCACCTTGCTTCTATGGGCCCTTTGACTAATAAAATTATTAGATGCTCATCGTCATAAATTTCGTAAGTAAATGTTTCTAGTCTAATAGGAAGTTTTCTTTTTTAGTGGTAATGTTTCTAATTTTCATCTCTTTTCTTGTGATTATTTGCTTCTAAACTTAGAAAGGTCTCCTTTTCTCCAGGTATGATGAGGGCCATTTGCCTCTCCATCTCTGTTTTGTGTTATATGAAAATTAAATTTTTTTCTGTATTATTATTTAAATGTATTTCAATTTTATAAGAGATAAATATCTAAGTTAATCTTCCCTCCTGCTACCCAATTGCCATCCAGTTGTGTCACCACCATTAACTCTTTCTTCACTTACATTGATTTGCCATGCCTAAGACATCTATGTAGTACTTATCCAAGAAATGCACTCCATTTTAGTGTATCTAATTCTTTTTAATGACCTTTTTGTTCTTGAAAAATTAAATTGATGTAATTGTTGTAAGTCCATTTCCCCCCTCTTGTTATTCAGTTTCCTTGTCATCACCATCACTAACTACCTTTTTATTATTTTAGAAAGTATAAAAGTCCATTAGAGTTGGAATAAGCTAGTATTAATTTGAGCCAGTATTGACAGGTTTATCATAATACTTAGTTTTTGCATTCAGGAGCATGTATCTTTCTTTTCTTAACATGCTTTCATAATGAATTTGTATGTTTAGATTAAGTGACTTCTTTAATATTATGCACAAGATTTCTTTTGAAAAAATATTATTTAGTAAGTTATCATTGCTACATAGGGATATTGTTGGACTTTCCCTCCCATACTCTACTTTCGCCTATCAATTTTGTATTTTTAATTGATTCTTTATTATAATTAAAATTCTGACAAATTATTCCTTGTGTTTGCTTGCCAGTGTCATTATGATTAACACCATAGCATACTTTGAAAGATGTTTTTCCTGTATTGTATAGGTTTGTTACATTGTAATGTCTTGAATAGATGCAGAAAGCATTCTTGTTGATTGACATGTAGAGTTTCAAAGCGCAGTTTTTAAGAAATTGGTGTACTAGAGCTTTGATCAGAGAGAAAAGGAAAAGGTAATTTGATTTGCTACTTTGCAAAATAAAACTTACCTGTAATAATAATGTTTTACTTTTTTTTTTTTTTGTAGTTTAAGGGATTTGATCCAAATCAGCTAAGTGTAGCCACATTATTGTTTGAGGGGGACCGCGAGAAGGTTCTTCAACATGAAAAACAAGTATATGATATTGCTGCAAAATTTGGGTATGGTTTTAAGTTCATAATATCAAGAGAAAATCTAAAATTATGATATCTTTAAACATATATTAATGTACCAGGCATTAATGTCTCCACGTAGTTTGCTTGTCTCCATGCAGTTATTAATTTGAATTTAGTATTAAATTTGTGGTAGTTTATGATAGTAAATTTAAAATATTATTTTGGTTTATTTCTAAAATTTATAGTAAGTTAGATTGATGTATATTGGTCTTGTCTATATATTAGTATATTAAGTATTTTATTGTTTAGGAGATTTTTTTACTAATACCAGTATTGTGATATATGTTATATGTTGTTAGAATAAAATAGGAAAAAATTCATCGTCATGTTATTCTTTAGTGAGAATAGTGTGTGTATAAAACATGCTATTAGAGTGTTTTTAAAAGCAAATTATGTTTAATCCATGATATTTGATTAATTATCTATACTCCACCCCCTGTCACTTACTGTTTTGTCCTGGTATAAAGAAACAGAAAACATTTCACATATATAACCTGCTGAGTAATGACAGGGTGGTTCTTGTCCATCTGCTTGATGGATTATAAGATTGATAGATGAGAACTATAGTGGAAATGCCATTTATCAGGACTACAGTTTTATTTTTTTAAGGACATAAACTGTTTTCTAGATACTAATCATTAACCATCTTTATTTCAGGGGTTAAAGTATATCATATACATTATTCTTAGTGTGAGTTTTCTATGAATACTTACTTCTGCTCTATTCCCTCCCTTTAAAAAAAATAAATCAATTTGGAGCTATGTATTTTTGAGTGCCCCTCTTTTATGTCTCTTTCTTATATACAACTTCTAGGATTGTTTAAATTTAAATATGGTATTCTTAGAATTAATTTTTAGTTCATTTTTGTACTGTTTTGAGTATTAAAAATTAATCAGTTTTATCCTATTCTGAAATTGGCAAGTGTGTTTTAATTTCTTTAATAAATGATAAAGCTTGTTAGTCTTTCACCCTTTCTTTTCCCATAGTACCTTTTTTTGGGAATTACAGTGTTTTAGCTAAATTAGTTTAAAGTAATTATGTTACACAAATACATTTAATGACCGAGTGGCTTGGAATTCAAGTCATCTTTTTCTGTGCAAATTTTTGAAATGTGCATGTTTTCTTTCCCAGAAGGAGTTTAGCACTACATGTACCTATTTTTTAGTTTCTAAGTTATATGAATATGATTAAAAGGCTTTTTTCCTTTCCAAACATGGTACGACTCAGAAGAAAAGTAATTAAGGAGATTTAAGTTGAAATATTTTATATCTGCTCTAGCCTTAAATATTAATGACTGAAACTTTAAAAAAATTTTCCTTATATGTTTAAATATTTAGTTGGGATTTCAGAATTTTCCAGAAGGACTTGAGGTAAATTGGAGAGGACATTTTCTGTAGTGTTTGAATCTCTGAATAGAAGATTAAATTTATTTAGTTTCACCCTCATTCTTCCCCTTTTCCCAGTACACACACACACACACACACACACACAAATAAATAGTTTGGAGCAGCTAGCAAATCATTACTAGTTAGTAATGTGCCATATTTGGTGTTTGACTAGGGTAGGTTGATTATAAAAAATGCCTGTTTGTTCTACCTTATGTGTAATTGTAGAACATGACATATCTCTTCTTGGGGATCACTGGTGATACCTAGAAAAAATACTAGGTGCTAGATTAAATTTTTGTTGAATGAATTAAGCTGAATAATATACTTTTTCCTTATGTCTTTTTTGTATTTCATTTATTCCTATTCTACTACTTGTAAAAAAGGGGATTTAAATCTTTAGATATTTGTCAGTTTTGTTTAATTTGAGCCCCTATGAGTATCAGTAATGCCAGTTTGGTTTTCTTATGTAACTATCCATTCACAACCTAAAAATAAATTTGATTCTTTTCTTTTTTGGTACTGGGGATTGAACTCGGGTCCTTGCGCTTGCACAGCAGCCAACGAAACCACTGAACTAAATCCCCGGCCCCATAAATTTGATTCTTTAAGATATCAGATCCGGCTCTCTTTAGGTACTGACACAAGGCCCCAGAACTGTTGGTTTAATGCTAGCAATTTTGCTTATTTATGTAATTTTATTCATTAAAAATATTTAGTAAATAAGATATCAATTTAGAGCAAAGATAAAGTTAAAAAAAAACTTTGGCCCAGATTGGGGTCCCATTTTGGCTTTTATTTACTCCTTCCTGTTATAATTAATATCTTAACATACTTTAATTTTGTCTTCCTTCATTTAGGTAAGAAAATCTATTTTGAATGACTCAGATTTTCATTAGGAAGATGATTTAGGGCTATTTTGATTTTTTAGCACTTGAAAATACCTTCTTTAGATTTTCTAGCAGAGGTCCTGTTTGCCCCCCAGTTCGCTGTTGACAGTAATAATTTGTGCCAATTATTGAAGACTCAGGGATTTTTCTTTTTTTATATATACTGGGAATCGAACTTAGGACTTTGCGCTTGCCAGGCAGGCGTGGCACCACTGAGCTAAATCCCCGGCCCAGGGATATTTTTCACCTTTTTTGGTACCAGGGATTCAACTCAGGACCTTCCGCTTTCAAGGCAGGTGGCAGAACCACTGAGGTAAATCCCCAGCCCTGTTTTTCTTATATAAAGTGTCACTGCTTGCCCAATCCTGAATCCTCAGTCATTTCTTTTTTTGCTTAACAATTTGGAGGAAGGTACTATAAAGTTTCTTTCTGCTAAAGTTTTCATATGTTAGTTTCTAATGTATTTTATTTTTAGCATTATTAATCTATCTTTTATTTGCTCTTTTTTTTGTTGTTTTACTTCTGTTCCCATTGCTTCAGTAGCTTAAATTGATTGCTTTTAATGAAATACTCTCAAAAGTTCAGTTTTTTTCTGTGTTGCTTTAGCCATTTTTCTCATTGCCTTTCACCCCCCACTCCAACACTCTTCAATACCTTTGAACACATATGACCTAGTAGAACATAGTAGCCAGACACTGAATAATCATACTTGAATCATACATCAGTTGTTTATCTATGTTTGCCAGTAATGCAAGAACTTTGCTAAGAACTGAGCAAACCTGTCAGTGCTCATGACAGGTTTTTTGACATTTACCGTAGAACTGAAGGGAATGTGTTATCATTATTTTTAAAGTATGCTTAAGTTGTTTAACATAATTTAACACCAGAGTGATTAGGTTCACCAGATGGCCCTTTTATATAAAACAATTGTCTCTCATTCCTCTTTCATTAGTCTTCCTAGTTTTTCCTCATAGAATAGCTTTAAATATCAGAACCCTTGTGAATTCATGTTTGCATTAGTGAGGAGAGCAGGAAAAAGGGGATGCATGTTGCCACCTTAAAGCAATTGGAATTTAAATGTTTTTTGGAGTGGCTGCAGAAGTGACAGTTTAGAAGCATTTAATTTCTAAGCCCTGTGATTGTTTACATATTGTAGTTTAAGGTAATTCTAGCTATAAGTCTCACAGCTTAAAAAAGAAAAAAAAAGTTCCAAGAAGCTGAATTTGCAGGAAAACATGATTCCGAAAAGGAAGCCCAGATCCATTCTTTTTCTTTGGGTTTATAAATTTAGAACAGACATCCAGTTGCAGTTTCTTTCTGTGTTAGATTTTTTAAAATGCATATTTCTGTGTTGGTCTCATGGATTTCAGTGCAGCTCCTTCTCTCCCAGATGTTATAACATAACCTAAAAAGCTTGGTCTGGGAGAGGAAAAGGACTGTCTCATCCTGACGTAACAAAGATAGGCTTACTTACTAAATGGTCATACCTGTTAATCCCACTAAATATCATACTGAGCATGCTCCTTTTCAAAGATTCCCAGCATGGGTTTGTTGTTTCCTTTTCTAGGCTTCAGTCACTTTTCCTTTCCTTCTCCTTCTAGGTCCAGGATGAATCATTGCTATTTCCTAATCTGTAGTGGTTTTTTTTCTTATCTCTATTTTATGTATAAGCTGTGGTTTCTGGTGTTTTCCTCCAAGCACTTGCTATAGCAAAATTTTGACTTTTTTTTCAAATGTTGTTACATATTTCCTGCTACCCTTAACCTCACATCCAACCCAGAATTGTTTTTATGTCTCTTCACTCTCAGCAACTTGATCTGAGTTTTTTGCTTGCTTATTAACATTCTATTAATATAGTCTCTTTCATTTTATTTTATTTGTCCTCAAGTAGTTCTAGACTAGGGCTTCTTCTATCAAGTTTTTTCCACTAGTTCTCAATGACAGTATTGTGCACATATCTGTCTGTAGTAGTAAATCAGGAAATTCTGATTCAGTCTTATATGTTCTACCCCGAAATTGCTTTAAAGCATTTGTGTAGAACAAGGGTACATCTATAGTGTATCATTTATTTAATATCAAGTCCAGCAAAACTTCAGAAAAAGAAAGGATTTAATTATGTCAAATGAGGCCATAAGAGAAATTATTCCTTTTTTTTTTTTTTTGTACTGGGGATCAAACTCAGGACCTTGCGCTTGCGAGGCAGGCATGGTGCCACTGGGCTAACTTCCTGGCCCTAATTCCTTGTTTAGTTGACTAAAACAAGTTAAAAAAGAGTAGTTAATAACTATTTACTAAAGATAGTGAAAAGCAGTATTCATTTGTTGTCTTTTAAAATAAAAATAACTTTCGTAAACTAGAGTACATGGACTGAATTATATGTTACATGGGGTTGGTTCTAACTAAATCATTAAGTATGATTTCTTTGGGAAAAAAACTACTTTCACATTGAAACAATTTATATATATGATAAAAACAAAACCTGACCTGTGCTCACTTTGCCAGCACATAAACTGAAACAAAACCTGACCTTTCACTTCTCTATACATTGCTTTTTTAACTTTAATATTTTTGTATATGTTTTGTCTTCTCATTTAAATAATAAATTCCATAAAATAAACACATATAATATGTCAAATATTATATATTTAAGTGTTCAAGAAACTTCCTGGTCTTTGGGACTTTATAGCTAATTATCCCAGTCCTCTACATATGAATAAGACTATAATGATATGAACATATGAATAAAATATAGCCCAGGTTGAGTATCCCTTATCTGAAATATTTGGGACCAGAAGTGTTTCAAATTTTAGTTTTTCAGAATTTGGAATATTGACGTAGACATAATAAGATATCTTAAGAATGGGCTCCAAGTGTAAGTACAATTTATTTATGCATCATAGATACTGTATATGGATAGCCTGAAGATAATTTTATTCAATATTTTTAGTGCACCAGCACTTTAACTTGGACCCATCACATGAGGTCAAGTATAGAATTTTCCACAGTGGCATCCTATGGACACAAAAAGTTTTGGGTTTTGGAGCATTTTGGATTTTCAGATTAGGGTTCCTCAACTTATATGAATAAAATAAGAATATTTTTAAGTATTTTGTTATGTGTTTGAATAGTAAGTTTATTTAAGCTTGTTTTTCATGACTAATTCTCTGCTATTTTGACAATATGAGAAGTAGTTGACATGAATCAGTTTTATTACCGTGGTAATGAAAGTTTGAAATTAATAACTAGACTGAAATATTAAAAATGTTTTCCAAGCTTGTTCTCTTGATAGCTTTTTGATCAAAATGAGAGTAAGGTAAAAATGAAATGCAGTGTTTGTTAATCTGTTAAGCAGTTATTTTGAAGTATATCAGTCTGGTTAGTTTTACATATTTTAAATAGTTCATTTAAAACATATTAACTTCTTTATAAATTACAGTGGATTAGCAGCTGGGGAAGATAATGGACAGAGAGGTTATTTGCTGACCTATGTCATTGCATACATGCGAGTAAGTTAATATTTCTCTCGTCATTTTCTTATGTCATGAATAATACTTCTTCCTACTTTGTGTAAATAAAACTATTTTTTATTTTCTTAAAACATTTAATCTACTATAATTTAGCACATCATTTTACAGGTATTCTGGATTAGCTTCAGAAGCCCATTTAAACTTTCTATGTATACTTTTTTTTTTTTAAGTTTTTTTTGAGATAGGGGATACCCTCTAGTTCAGGACAGCCTAGAACTCACTAGATAGCCCAGGCTGGCTTCATACTCATGACAGTCCTCCTGCCTCAGCCTCCTGAGTGTTGAGATTACAGGTGTCCACCACAACACCCAGCTCTACATAGGCTTTTGAGTAACTTAAATATGATTTAATGTCTTTCTGCTTTTCAAAATAATGGAGGCATTCTCCGAAAGTTGAACTTTCCCTTTTAAACATTAATTGGTTAGAACCAATTTGGTAACATTTCTTAAGTTATAAATTGTTTATATATATAAACTATGTATATATATACACATATGTATACATATATAAACTGTCTTATATATATAAACTATGTCTTAAAAATTGATATTAACTTGTTACTGTTATTAGTTCATTAGTGATTATTATGTAGAAATAATTTATATTTGAGTGCTAAAATTTTTCTAATTATAGATTTTCTACTTATGAGAAATTTCATTAGTCATATTTATTTCAACTTAGCTATACTTATATTTTTTTGCACTTTTATTCCTTCATTTATTTAGTTTTCGTGCCTTGACTATAACAAATTCAGATTTTTAAAAGTCTTTTTTTGTTGTTACTTGCTTACTTCTTTTCCCCCCATATTGGCTGGTGTGTAATTTAAATTACCTTATTCGAAAAAGTCATTTCTCAGATATCCTACTGAGAATTTGGCTTTCCTTTATTCCCCCTATTTTCTACTTCCTGTTCCTTTCATCTTAATGACCAGTTTTTATATTGGTTTTGTGTTTGTGTTTGTTTTGAGACAGCATCTTGCTACATAGTTGAGGCTGGCCTTGAACTCTGTGTAGCACCAGCTGGCCTTGAACTCGTGGCAATCTTCCTGTCTCAGCCTTCAGAGTGCTGGGATTACAGGTGTGTAACACCATGCCTGAAAATACTTTTTTTTTTTAAAAGCAATACTGGGGATTGAACCCTGGGCCTTTACACTGAGCTTTGTCCTCAGCCCTTTTTTTTTTTCTTTTATTTTTTTGTTACCGGGGATTGAACTCGGGACCTTGCACTTGCAAGGCAGGCGGTGGCACCACTGAGCTAAATCCCTGACCCTGTTTCATTTTGAGGCAGTGTCAGTAAGTGGCTAAATTGCCCAGACTGGGCTCGAACATGTGCTCCTTCAGCCTCAAACCTCCCGGAGTGCTGGGATTATGGAGGCGCCACCACACCTGCAGTTTATTTGTTATTTAAGTTACTAAAAATCTATTCTGCTAGTCTTCTCCATATGTACATAGACATTTCCTAGAGAGAGATGCCATTCCCTGAAGAAATATTTAAGGTCCTATTCTGTGTCAGGCACTCTGTTAGCTACCAAAGATACAGAAAGAAGCAAAAGTTCCTGTTCTCTAAGAGGTTCTACCTCACTCTCAGGGAAAACTTTTAGTACTCTTAGGAGACAGATAGTAGAGAACAGTTGAGATTAAAGTACTAACTTTAACTAATACTGACAATTACCTGAAATACTAATAATATTTTTTATTATTTCATATGTTGTAGTTTTTGTTATTTTTGTGTGTCTTAACAGGACTTGGGTTTGGAGTACTACATAATAGGAGAATCTTTTGAGACTTCTGCTCCTTGGGACAGGTAAAATATAATAAAATGCCTAGTATTCAAATATGCATTATGAATTGCTGAATTAATGTGTCTCTATGTGTGAGTGTGTAAAATTTAAAAAATTTTATGAAGAAACTTTGAAACAAGATACGTACTTTTATTTAACAACCCCGGGCCAGGGATTTAGCTCAGTGGTTCTGGCACCTGCCTCACAAGCGCAAGGTCCCGAGTTCGATCCCCGGTACCAAAAAAAAAAAACCAAAACAATGCCTTCTCCAGATTGCCACGTTTTAAGCCCCACTCCTTTTGGGTGAGAAACAAATTTGTGATCCCAAAGATGAAGATATTACTGAAGTTTACATTTTTGACAAGTCTTACTGAATACTAAACCACTGTGTGGTTCTACCTAGCTTTGATTTAAATTAAGTGATTGATAATACTTCAGTGTTCTGTAGAAATTCCTGTCAAATTATACAATTGATTAGTCTTATTTTGTAATACATACTTAGCTTTTGATATTTCTATGTGTATATATGTTAAGCAAGATCTTAACTTTGAATGTAAGTAATTTTCTGAAAGAAATCTTAATTTAAGAAACGCAGTGTAATTTTTATTTTTGAATTTAAGCAAAACTATAATGCAGTACTGGAGGATTTTATAAGAATTGGCTGGCAGGGGTAAATGGAAATAAATGTCTCGGTTTCTTCACAGGAAACTGACACACTGACACACAGACACACACACACAGACACACATGCAAGTATTAGTTGGGAAATTAATAATAAAACGTGATTAGGAAATGTGAAGTAGTTTTACTAAAAATGTACTTGGAATTACTCATTCAGTTATAAAAAGCTTTTGAAGGAGATTGTCAGTGCGTTTTTATTTTCTTACAGTATGCCTATATTTTTCCTTATAGAATTTACAAAGTATTTTAAATATACAATAAAGTATTTCACCTTTAACAAATCCTCCATGAATTTCACGTTTAGACATTACATATCTTAACATTTTGTTCTCTCCCAATATTTCTGTTTTGGCTTTTGGGGTATTTTTGTTTCCCTAGAAAAGTTTTTAAAAATTGTATTTATCTATGGTAGGTATGTTTTTTGGCACATTGGTACTCATATTCCATGTATTGTTAGATAATTACCCAGTTTATACTATCATTGTTTTCACAATTTTTGGTGCTCATTTTTAACAAGGGGACTAAATCTTACGAATAAAAGAATACCAACTATTGACATCTAATACTTTTGAGCAGCAAAAATTATTTGGCAACTCTTCTTGTGGTGTCAAAGGCAATTTTAGTCTTTAATGCTTGGTATCTTAGTTTGGGCTGTTACATTAAATATCACAGACAGAAAGTCTTACTTCTTTCTCAGAGTTCTGGAGGCTTGAAGTCCAAGATCAGAGTGCCAGCATGCAGGCCGTCTTCCTCATTTGTATATGTCCACCTTCTCATTTTAGCCTCACATTGTGGAAAGCAGAGAGAAAGCAAGCCCTCTCATGTCTTCAAAGGGCACAGATGCCATTCTTGAGAGCTCCAGCCTCGTGCCCTAATTGCCTCCTAAAGGCCCCACCTCCTAATGCTGTCTGTCACATTAGGGGTTAGGGTTTCAATATATGAATTTAGGGGCAGGCAAACATTCAGTCTTTATCACTAGAGAAAGTGGGTTAATACCATGTTTCTTAAACATTATAAATTGCCTTGTCATCAGATAATATTGACTGGTGATTGCTTTCTTACCTTTTTATTCTCCTAATCACAGAAGCTAATCATGTGCTGTCTTTTTATTTTTGTTCATCCATTCCCATACATATTTACATGTTTACTTAACTGATTGATAATTTCTATTTTATACAGAGTTAGATATTTGGGTTGTTTTAATGTAAAGCAATTTCTTTACTTGAAGTTTTAATAAATAGCATTAATGGAACACAGCTACATTTTTTAAAATGAAAAATGTACTGTTCGCAGTTTAGCATCTTGCTTTGGTTTTTGACTTTTAGCTAGCTAGTGACCATCTTCTGCAATAACCTGAAGTACCAGGATCTTCAACTTAACACATTATTGGGTCATTGGCCTCTTCATGCAAAAGCCATGTGAGGAGTTAATCTATGTGACTAATCTTTGTGTATTTCATAGTGGCTCCAGGACAACGATTGCACCTATTAGGTGCTCAGTGAATATTCTGCATAGAGTCCTGTGAATGAACTCTAGAGTAGTGAGAAACTGCAGCCTAGAAAAATAGCTGTGCTACTGAGTTGGAGATTGTAAGTTTTAGAGTTAACAGTAGGAGTCTTGGGATTAAAACTCAGGAAGTGGATACAAATACTTACAGACAGTTGGAATGAAGGGGAAAATAAGAAGGCTTGTGAAAGAAGTCCCCAGAACCTCAACATATATGGGATAGTCATACAAACAAAAGCTGCAAGTAAGATTTGAGGAGTGAGTTTTAGGGGATTTGGGGGAAATCCAGAGAAAACAAAAGCCTAGGAAAGATTTTTTCAAGGAAGAAATGATGAACAGTGCTAAATTCACTAGTATCTTAAGTAAGAATTTAAAAGCGTACACAGTTATGTTTATGTCCTGTAAAATGATTATCCCAATGGGCTATATTGAACTTCATTCAAGTTTTGAGAGAGAACACTTTCAGAACACTGCTCCCTACAAATCTTTATAGAAAGTATCTCATTGGGGATTATAAGCTGTCCTGTTCCTTCTGCCATCTCCCCTTCATTATTCATCTACCAATGAGGGTTTAGATACAATCTGTTCTTAACATGCCTGTGTTTCCTTTTGCATTTGTGATGAATAAATACATTAAAATGCATTTAAACTGAAACCTAGTCCACCCAACATTTTAACTTCCAAAGGACTATACAAGCACATCAGTTGGATTAGTATCTTTAGACTACTTAGTGATAGCACTTAAATTTCATTTTCTAGAGCCAAGATAAAGAACTTGAAAATTTGTGTATTCTTAGTTGTAAGAATTTCAGACTTGAAGGATGCCAAATAAACCAGCACTTGTTAAAATTCGTGTAGTTGTCATTTGAAAACTTAACACTGTATTCAATTATCTTTTTTAGGGTTGTAGATCTCTGTAGAAATGTAAAAGAAAGAATAAGAAGGGAATGCAAAGAGAAAGGTGTTCAGTTTGCTCCTCTTTCTACATGCAGGTGAGTTTTATTGTTTTAATTAATAGTCCTTATTCTGAAAAACTTTTTTGGTCAATGGGGAAATATAATATGCCAGCTGAGGACAAGCTTCAGTCTACTTCACTTGGCAAGCTTTGCTGAGCTCCACACACCACCTTGTTAGGACTGTGCCACTAGGACCCTTAGGAGTGGAGCACCTCTCCGTGAGTGAGCCTTCTGCTGTGTATGGACAGTGTGCAGTGAAGAGCAGAGTGCCTGAGCTCCTGTAAAAGTGAAGGACTCCTTCGTTCACTGAAACGGTAAATGACATGTGTAATCAAGAAACTATAAATTATGTTTAGTCAGCACTGCTCTTTATGAGAGAAAAAACACTTTGCTGATTAAGTGAATAGGAGTGGAATAAAGGAATGAGAGGAGCAGAAGACTCAGGATGATTAACTCAGGGCTTTCCAATAGATCTTTCTTTGATAATGGAAATATTCTGTATTGGTAGTGTCTGGTACGGTAGCCACAAGCCCCCTGTAGCTACTAAGAGGTTGAAATATGATTATGTGACTGAGGAACTGAATTTTAAATTTTACTCAATTTAAAAAATTAATTTAAATTTAAAATTCCAGGTATGCGAGTTCAATCCTCAGTACAAAAAAAAAAACCAAAAACCCTCTATGTATGGCTAGTATCTTCCTTACTAAACAGTGCCTGGCTAACTGATGGTCTTGTCCTCCTTGTTAAATAGCAGCAGCCCAAAAAGAGGTTTTCTGGAGATGGGATACTTTGTATTCAATCTTTTAATATTAATTTTTTTTAAATACCAGGCTATTAAGTGCATAAAGATTAAGTCTTTATGATGTGATTCTCTAGAAAGTTACAAAATTAATTGGAAAGGAGGATAAATGGAAATCAAAACTGATCATGGGAAGGTGAACCTTAAAATAAATGTAGCAACCTAGAATTTTATGTTGTACAGCAGCCTCACTTTTTCCTCTTCTGTTTGTGTGTAGGGGAAGGTTCAGACACATTATTTACTATATAAAAATGAATAAGAGTTAAGTAGTGTTACAAACAGTATATTTTTCTGTATGCCTGACTACCCTGACTTACAATAGCTTAATTTAGGATTTCTTTTTTAACTTTACCCTGGTACAAAAACATACCCCTGCATCCATTCTGTTTTTCAGTACAGTATTCAATAAGCTACATGAGATTTCAACACTTTATTATAAAACAGATGTTTTGTTGGATCATTTTGCCCAACTGTAGGCTGATGTGTCTGGGCATGTTTAAGGGCGTGGTTTTTTTTTTTTGAAAAATATTTATTTCTCACTTGATGAAAGGAACATTCCTTAGCAATACAGTTTTTATGTCCTCTGACATTACATTTAAAATTCTCATAGTGGACTCTGCAGAACTGACATTATACCAGATCTAATATTAATCCAGAACAACTTGTTACCATTAAAATTTTAAACATTTAAAATAGTAGGATAGAATTAATTCTTGTGTAGTTGATGAATTTTATTCCATGTTTTGTCAAGTAGCAGCTGAACTAATTTTATCTCCCTCCTTTCTCCCCAACTTCCTAGTCGTGATTTCCCAAGAACCTCCCTATCCCTCATTATGAAAGTAGAATAAACAACTACTTATTTAAAATGATTGAGAAGTAAAATATTCTTCCTTGGAGCACACTCTATAATGAAACTTAAATCTTACTTTTTTAGAAGATATTCATGAGGCCTAAGAACCTTCGTTAAATATTGTAGCTATTAGATGGAATTTAGACAGAATTGGGCATATGCTATGTTTATTATTTTCTTATATATTCCATTTCATGATTATCTTATAAAAACCAGTTTAGAATAGCCAAAATCCAATTATTTGAATAACTTTGATAAGAGTTTTGAATGTAGTTCTTACTCTCACACTTAATGATTAACATTTAAGTAGTTTAATTTTAATTTAGTTTGATTTAAACCGCTTAATAGAGGCCAAGAAGAGCATTCTATGTTAAATGAAAAGATGTATTCTGGGGCTGGGAATTTAGCTGAGTGGTGCCGCCACCTGCCTTGCAACCACAAGGTCCTGAGTTCAATCTCTGGTACCAAAAAAAATGTATTTTTAAGCTAGTTTTTAAAACTATTCCAAAATTATTTTAAAATAATTATAGCTCTAATGAAAGTCAAAGATTCCAAGAAAATAATTCAGATATGGGTTGTATTTATTGAGTTCATTTATTTTATTTATATTTTTTAAAAGGTACTTTGTACATTGGAATAGAAATTTCTACCTTTACTTTTCTAAAAAAAGTTGTATAGAAAGGCGTTCTTAGTAAATCTGACACAGGAAGACACTCCAAAAAATGTAGAGCATAAAAATTTAGTAAAGAATAGTGCAGTGACTGACAATGACATAATTACTTCTCCAGATGATTTTGAGTATCTTAAGTGATAGAATTAATAGAATAAAATTTAAAATAGCATGAGCCTATTTTAAAAGGTGTTAGATCTGAGTAACTTTCTGAAATGGACACAAGTTGAGGTTTTCCAAAGGATCTTTTTAGTCATTTCAATTTTATATTTGTTTGAGTTACTGGTCAGCTAGACCCATCATGCTTTGTTGTGACTTTAGTAATATCTATGAAAACTGAATTGTGTAATACACAGTCCTGAATTTGTTGGAAAGTGGCAATGTTCTATTAATAGTTACATTTTCTACGTATTGTTATTAATAATTCTCTTTATGAGTGATATATGTTTTTCTAATTGCTATAAGTTCATTTTATTTATTTATCCTTCAACTTTTATTCAGATTTGATTATTCCTAATGATAATGTCCTTATAGTTAAAATGCTTCTCCAGTTTTTCTTAATCTTTGTAAATCTGGAACTTCAAATGTAAACATTTGAGGGATCTTTTTTACAAGTGTGAATTAGCACAAGAAGAAAAACACAGCTGGCAAATCGACAGTAGCATTGTTAAATTAACAGTTCATTTCTTCTGTTCTGAGGCACCTAACATTTGCCCTAAAAGGCCATTAAAATTTTAGATTAGATTCTATTTCTGTTGTGTAGTAAAGAGAGTATTTCTTCTGTATTTGCTCCTTCTGTTAAATTAAATTCTTTGTGGGAACTCCATCAATTGCATTTGGAGATTTGACCATGATTATCTGAGGTCCTTTTTAAGTGCTTTCTTAATTACAATTTGAAGGCACATTATCTCATACATATAATTAAATAATCTAACATTCTTGATCTCTTTTGTATATATGCACAAAATATGTACATATGAGATAGACACTATTTTAAGGTCATATGACTGTATTTAATATGATCATTTAATTTGTTTTTCACATCCTTATCACTTAGTAATGTAAACTGGATGACGATGCTATTTTTCACTTAGTCTAATCCTATTTAGTATTTGAACACTGCTCCCATTTCTGAGCTTTAAGTTCTCATACTTATCTCCACTGACTTTGAGGAAGGTTGAGAGACTTGTAGCTGATCACCAAGTTCCATCTAATCTGTTTGAGGACTATCTTTAATAGCGGTATACTTAGTTTGTTTTTTAAATCTCTACTGAGGGAAATGGAGTTTTTGTTCATTTCAGATAATTGAGGAAATATTTACATAGCTTTTGCATTTTTAATTTTGAGGAGGATAATCTAGATTTACAAAAAGGTCCCTAAATTACAGATAGTTCCTATATACCCTTCACGTATCTTCCCCAGACGTTAATATCTAACATAATTATAGTGTAATTATTAAAACCAAAAAGTTAGTGTTGTTAGAATACTGTTAACTAATCTGCAGACTTCTCTTTACCATTTTTCCTTCTGATGTCTTTTTTTCGGGCTTAGGGTCCCATCTGGGCTTGCATAATGTGTTTAATTCTCATGTCTCTTCAGTCTTCTTTAATCTGGAGTAACTCCTTGCTCATTCCTTACTTTCCATTCCATCACACTTTTGAAGAACACTGGCCAGTAATTTTGTAAAATATCACTCACTTTCAACTTGTCTGATACTTCCTTGTGTTGAAATTCAAGTTACAGATTTTGACAAGAATACCACAGAAGTAATGCACTAGCCCTGGTGCATTATATTAGGAGGAGGAGCATGACATCGAGACACCTCATTATTGGTGAATTGAACTTTGAACACTTGGTAAAGTGGTGCCTGTCTGGCTTCACAATGCTAAGCTTACTATTTTCTACCCATTTTATTTAATAAATATCTTATGGGGAGAAACTTTGAGACTGTGCAAATATTCTATTTCTGATACTGTCTACTAATCATTAAGCTCCATTAATAATTCTTGATCACAGCAGTTATTATTGTGATATTTGGAAATAGTGATTTTTGTTTTTGTTGTTCCTTTTTTCTTTTATCAACTGAAATTCCTGGTAAGGAAGCACTGACCTTCCTCTCACTTTCCATCAGTATGGCCTCACAGATATTTTTCCTCTCTGGGTTATGTCCATTATTGTCATTATTCTCTTTAGTGTTCAAATTCTCCCAGATTTGGCCATCTGTAAATTGGCATCTGAGTCCTCTTGACAAGGGAAAGTAGATTTTGAAGAGGAGTCAAAAAGGGTGCTCAATGGTTTCTCCGCCTGCTGCGCAAGAGCAAGGACCCAAGTTCAATCCCTGGTACCAAAAAAAAAAAAAAAGGGTGCTCAAGCGCAAGGTCCCGAGTTTGATCCCAAGTACCAAAAAAAAAGGGTGCTCGTGCTTGGGAAAGGTCAGTAATTGAGGCACGGCATGTAGCATAAGATATGAGTTCTAGGGCCAGGGATTTAGCTCAGTGGCACTGCGCCTGCCTCGCAAACACAAGGTCCTGAGTTCTATCCCCAGTATCCCCCCAAAAAAGTACGAGTTCCAGGGTGGGAAAAAAGCAAATCTGTGTGCCACTAAAGGTCTGTGAGCTGTAGAATTGCTTCTAAATGAAGATGCATCTCACCTATCTCACATGCTATCCCAGCAATGATAGCCATTGCTCACTATTGCTCCTTTGATACTGGCTTCATCCTCATATTCTTTGGTTTTTCTTATTCCTGGTGTTTGAATTTTGATGACTTTCAACTCACCTTTCCCTATTCTGGTCTCTCTATCTTTCGCCCATTTGCTTCCTATGCTTCTGGATGTCTGGTTTTTTACTCTCCTATGTTATCTCCTGGTTAATTTATCTTGAAATGTGGCATTTTTCTTACCTAGCACAGTATCTTTTATCTTCTGTCAGTCTTCATTCAGGCATATTTTTCTAGGCACCTTTCCCAACCTGACCCACTCAGATTTTCTTATTCTTTGTGTTTTGATAACCTCAGCATTTTCACTGATTTTCAAGCTACATTTGAACTATTGATGCTGCCTGTCTTTAATGCATCATCAGACAGTTTATCATACCTAGCCCAGGATTATCAACATTCTTCTCTCCTATTACTCTATACCCTGAGGTTAGATCATATATTGACTATAGAGCGCTTAGAAGAGTTTCTCCTAGTGCATTTAAATTATCCAGGTTGAAAAAAATGTTACTGATATTTATTTTACTTATTTATTAAATTATAACCAGGAGTAAACAGCCCCTACCCCTGCCCCCACCACCTATACTCTCAACTTCAGTGGTTTACCTTTTTCTGACCAGAATCTTTTAAGTCTTTTGAGCCATGAACTCAAAACAAATGACAAGCTGTTGTCAGAGCCACTTAATGTATTTTCAGGAAGTTGTCACTTGCCTTCATTTTGTCAAAATAGATTTTTAAAATAATGAAAATTGCTTTTGGTCAGTGTTTGTATGCCTGTATATATTACAGCATTTCATGTTTCTGTCTCAGCAAGGATGGGGCCAGTGAACAGAACAAGTTTCCTGTTTCTCATCTAACCTTATCTTTCTCAAGGAGCAAGCATTTTATACCATGTCTGTCTGCTGTGTCAGTACAAAATACAATCAACATTTGCACATGTGGACTCGTCTGATCTTTTGGCAGGAAAATATGCTTTCAAAAAATAACAGCTATACTATTTGTAATATGGATTGTCCTCAAGTACTGTTTTAATATAGTCACAAGAAGGCTAATTGTATATAAAATTAAATACAGGAAAGAGAAAAAAGTTACAGTATTACTTTTTTCAAGCTATATGCACTTTGAAGTGTCATGTTTTTAAGTTATTTTGATTATGTATTTTAAAACAACTGATACCAATACTTACCTGGCTATACTTTAAATATGTTTTCGCACATAGCACCCACTACCTCTCGATAATGAAACAACTTCAATAAGATCACTCAAAATGGCCTCTTATCAGAATACTGATAAACTTTTTGTTATATTTAAGTTTTAGTAATACAACACTGACAAGAGAAAGATTTTAAAGGGATGCTTATAATATTACCACTTTAAGTTGCCATTTAATAGAAATAGAATCCTTTTATTTTCTGCAGCATTCTTAGTTTACCTGTTTTAAGCAACAACTCTAAAGAGAGACACTCTGCATTTCTTCTTTGTAGTAGGCGGGGCTAGAGAATAAGACTGTATCTTAAGTTAATCAATCAGGTGTTCTTGCCTTTCAAGATGTTTCTAGATGTTAAATCAGTTTTCACTTTAATGTAAAGCCCTGGTGGGGATTTTGTCTGTTTGTTTTTCAGGGTGACGCAGACTTATGATGCAGGTGCATGTATCTACTTCTATTTTGCCTTCAACTACAGGGGAATTAGTGACCCACTGGCTGTGTTTGAGCAAACTGAGGTAATTTTGCACACATGCATGTAACTTTCATATTCTTTTATTAATTTAAATAAATTTTAGTATTGTTTTATGAATTTCAGTTTGACCCTTTAGTCACACATGGTTTATCTGGCTGCTAAGTCATAGAAATGAAAAGTATATTTGTTATACTAGATTATGTACTGAATTGTGAGTCTAAAAATTAATGTTCTATATACCTGTAGTGTGTGATTGTTTGGTTGTTCCTTATATAATAGCTGATTTACTTATATAACAATAGGAATTCTAGTGACTATTGGGATCTTTGGTATCACTTTGGCAGCCTACCCATTTCCAGGTGGTGGCTGCTGTTGAGATCAGCAGCCCTCATGCTCTTGGTATATGTTGTTATAATATCACCATTCTAGGTTTGTATGTTCTATAAAAGTATACATAGGCCATTAGCACTCATTTGCTGACAGTTTCTATTATATTTCTTAAGTGCCCTTAAGCTGCTAGGGTTTTTGGGGGGGGGGGCGGGCACAGAGTTGGTACCAGGGATTGAACCCAAGGCCTTCAGACTGAACTGGATTCCCACAACTTGTATTTTTTTATTTTGAGACAGGGTCTTAATTGCAAAATTGTGCAGGCTGGGCTAGAACTTGGAGTCCTGCCTCAACCTCCAGAGTGCTGGGGGTTGCAGGCATGTGCTAGCATGCTCAGCTAAGTTGCTAATTCTTATAAAGTCTTCTGTTGATTGGCAGTATTTCTCATTGCAAGTGTGTATAGAGCAGAAGTAACAGATGAAACTCTGGAGGAACTTGTAGCAAACAGATTTCTTTTTTTTGGAAACATTTCTTGGGATGTCAGGTGCCCTACTGTTTTAACTCCATTATGTGCCTTCCTAAATAGTACCTATAAGATAATTTCAGTGGACAGCATACTTTTAGGCCCAAACTATAGTTAGAACTTGGTTGGCTCCCCCTTAACCCTGTCCTCTTCTTTGTCTTTTTTTTTTTCTTTTTCAGCTTTTTTCGAAGTATAATTGAAATACAATAAATGTTACATATTTAAAATGTATAACCTGCTGAATTTTGACATATATATACCTGTGAAACCATCACCTGAATCAAAATAATCTATTCTTATTCCCCTAGCTCTTTAGTGCTTTGGTGATGGTATCAAAGGTCCTTTGCCAGCAGCACCACACAGTGAGACTGCTTCCTCTTTCCCAATCTATATTGTCATTTGCTGGGTGCTACTGATATTAAGGAATTACTGCTTTATTTGGAATAATTTGTTAGAATTCATAAGTTTTAGAGCAGAGGTTAACATATTTCAGGTTCTCTTGGAAACCCTTAAGTCCTCAGTAATGAGGGATTTTAGAGACTACTTGCAGTGAGATATGGTCCATCTGTCCCATATGGGCCCTCTTTTTAGGGTTAAAACAAAGGAAATAAAGCAAGGTTTTGTTTTTGATCCCACTTACACACAATTAGATATTCATAGAATTGACAACTGACAAATAATTTGTCCCATGTCATTCATCTAAAAAATTGTCTCCATAAAGGTTTTTATGGTCAATCCCAATAGCTTTGTAAGTAATCTTGACTCTGATGCCTCCTGTATATTAGACAAATAATCTAACTTATTTAAACCTCATTTTTCTTTATTTGTGAAATGGGAATGATTGAACCTTGGTTCACAAATTTGATTCTTTTCATGATTCTGGTCACAAACCAAGTTGGATGAGAACCAAATCAAATTTCACTGGTTAGGTTCAGTGTTGAGCTTATGGGGAAATTTGATTTGGTTCTTGTCTGGTTTGCTTTGCAACCAGGATCGTGGAGATAATTGAATTTGTGAACCCTGTGTTTAATAAGCTATAGTGAAAATAAATTAAATACTATAGGTATGGGCCGGGGATTTAGCTCAGCGGTTTCGCTGCCTGCTGTGCAAACACAAGGACCCGAGTTCGATTCCTGGTACCAAAAAA
The DNA here is from genome assembly GCF_000247695.1 of Heterocephalus glaber. The sequence goes on from NW_004624787.1 coordinate 14,640,418, forward strand.
AAAAGTAACTACTATAGGAAAATTGCTTGGTGCTGTTCCGAACATACAGGAACCAGTTGTTCATTGTATGTTAATAGTGCTTGTTGGTATAAGATGTTTACTGATAGTAGAACCTGACTCTGCATTCACCACTTTTTCCTGATTTAATCATTAATTTAGTGCTTGTGAATTGGTCATTTTGCCTTTTTTCCTCTACCAGAATCTTGAAGTAGACTTTGTAGGTATTATGTCTATTTACTAGAAAAAAAATATCCTATAAAATTAGGTTGCATATTTTAATTGCTTTTTAAACATAGTTAACCCAAGAGGGAGGGAAATTATGCTTCTGGTTCATTATTTAACCCAGGAAGTATGTGCCTCCTTTGAGAGTTGGGTCTCACTAGCTCCAAAGTGAAATCTGAGTAACAATGATATGTTGTATTGTTTCCAAATACAGGCAGCTGCTAGAGACGAAATCCTTGCGAATGGAGGGAGCCTGTCACATCACCATGGAGGTATCTTATTTTGGGGGTAGAATTTTTAGTATTCCACTTCTTAAAATATTTACTTCAGGAAAATGTTGCGGAGAGTCATGATGTGAGTAATTTGAGACCCCTTGAGAGTTCCTAAACAGCTTTAGGTCTTAGAGTAGCTGTGACTGAAGTAAATAGATTGTTGTAGTAATCAACAGAAGCTTATTTGACGAGCCTACCTAAGTATGGAGCCTGGCCTCCCTTCTGAGTTCTAACCTTATGTTACTAGATAAGAGCCCAACTTGCCTGCAGGGTATTTGGCCATTAGACCACAATTTTTTTTTAAAGTTTTTTTTTTCTGTACTGGGGATCGAATTCAGGACCTTGTGCTTGCCAGGCAGGTGTGGTGTCATTGAGCTAAATCTCCAGCCCACTAGACCACATTTTTTTTTTAAGAGAGGAAAAAACTCCATAAATTATTTTCGGCTATTAATGGAATGCAGCTGGACATAAATTGTACATATATTGAAGAGCTATTTGTTCTATCCATCCAAAACTCAGCAAATTAATCAATACAGGATATGAAAAACTTTTTCTTCAAGATTTTAATTCTATTTTGTTTTACTTAATAGCCATTTGGTAAGTGTCAGGTTTTAAACCTATCAAAAAATTTATCACATCACCAATAAAAATGATTATGATACACATGAGACACATCTACCTCTGTTACTAGTAAGCTTAGGAAAGTAGTATGAGGCTATCTTTTAAAAGTTAAACAGTGACCACTCTATCGTTAAAATTGTAATTTTGAGATTATGCACCAGTTCTCTGTAACAGAAATTTGTACTTAGTATATCCCTGCATATAATTTGATGCTTAGAAAAATAGAAATGTGTAGATTCTTAAATCCTTATAAATAATTTTTAGAAAGGAACATAAAGACAAATGATTACCCAGTTTAAAAACTCAACTCCTATGCCTACCCTTCTTTTCCTATTTTATTTTCATTCATAACACTTTCTAATATGCTATATGTTGATTTTGGTTTTTTTCGGTAGCGGGGATCAAACTTATATGTTGTATTTTTAAAAGCTATCTCCTTCTACTGGAGAGTTAGAGTCCATGAGGATGAGGATTTTTATTCTGTTTATTGCTGTATACCAGAACCTGAGATACTTGGCCCAGTCAGCCTCTGTGCATGCTCGCTGACTGAATGAAAGAGTTCGATGGAAAAAGGAGTGGACAGTAGAAGACCTGTGTCCATCTAATATTCTCAGAGCGAGGCCTGGAGAATGCTAATGTGGATGTGTGTAGTAGATAATTTTCAACAGCATTATATCAGGTTAATATTTTATATCACCTTACTCTTTTGTAACCCCCACAAATAAATGTTTAGCTTTGTTAGCTGATGAACAGTAAAGTGAATGAATGTCTTTTTCCCCTTTCCTTCTTCTTTGTCCTTTCTTAACAAATGTTACAGGACAAAAATGAAGAAATGAAGAAAATGGATATTAAAAATCTCTCAAGTAAAATTAAAAACTCTTGAGTATTCTGAAAGTCTAAACCTAATTTTGGAAATTTAAATAGGTATTTCATTTAAAAACTCAGATTTTAGCTCTATTATGTTCAGAAGGCCATATAAGTTATTTAAAATCTTAATTCTATTTCAGGATGATACTATTAATATGTAAAGAACTTTAAAAAATAGTTAATATCATGAAGAATGTATATGTTCTTCATTTTAAGTTGACCGAGTGTGAGGAGGAGGCAGAATAATTTAGACATAATTACTTATTTGAAGAAAAATCAGAAACCAACTTTGCCTTTTGGTATGTGTGAAGAGTCAGCAGCACTCCTTCTCTGAAATTGGGACATGTAGATTCTGAGTTTATAATGATAAATATGAGAGAGGTCTAACTCTGGGAGATGGTAAAAATAGCTGAATCAAGTGTATAAGGAGGAAATAGACACTTAATTGTCATTTAGGTAATTGGCTATTAGATGAGCTGTTTCCTTAATTGTGGGATGATCTCAATTCACTCAAGCTTTACAGTGTCCGAAATTCTGTAGAGGCAGGAAATGACCAAGTGACCTGAAACATTGCAGAGGAAGGCCAAGCCAACAGTATTTTCTTGGCCAGTGGTTCTGAACCTCTTCAGGATCTGTGAAGATACTGAAACCAGCCTAGTAGTGGCTACAGTGAGATGCTGAAAGTGGAATATAGCTGAAGTGCTGATGTTCCTTCGTCAAGTGTACTGAGAGTTTCTTGCTGATTCTAACAGAGCCTATATAAATATACCTGAAGTAATATATCACTACAGAAAAAAAAAAGAAATACGAATTTAAGATAATAAAATTAAACACCTCTAGTACAAATTTACTTGAAATTTGGATTTTATTTACAAAAGCTATGGTGATAGTCCATTTTTTTAATCAATGCACAGAAATAGAAGTTAAAACAATAATCATTGGTAAAAATGTAAAATTTAGCTTATAATGTCATGATTATTCAGGTTTTGGTCCCAAAGTAAATGATGAAAATATTGCCCTGTGGGGTTTTTTTCTTTATTTTGTGGGTATATGTGTGAGTATTTTGAGGATTTAACACCTTGTTATTTTTGATTCAATGTATGCTAATGCCTTTTAATATTGTATGATATGTTTTCCATATTGCAAATATCCCTGGTCTGCTAAGGCCTTATGGTCCAGTAGAATAAAATATAGCATTTCGAAAGCCACTGATCAAAATGGTGGGATCGTGATAACATCACCACTTTAAGATAAGAGTCCACCCTTTTCTTTGAAAAGCACTCAGACTATGACTAATAAGCATGTAAATGCTGTAGATGCTGAAACAATGAAGAGAAGGCAGGCTGGAAGAAAAGAATTATTTACAAAGCTGTAAATGTTTGTTGGGGCTCTACATAACTTAATCTTCTTTAATCTGCTAAAAATGCAGCAGAGTAGATATTATTCCTGCCTTTCCAATAAGGATTCTGAGATACTCTCAGTGAGTGTATAATAATTGGCCCTAAAATCAGCAGTGATTTTTAGGGTAGAATTTGCATTTGAACATAGGTCCTCCTGCCTCAGTAACCTTGCCCTCTTAGCAACCAAAAATGTCAGAAATGGTTTAAATCTAAAAAGATTTGGGCTAGGGGTTTAGCTCAGTGGCACAGCGTCTGCCTCGCAAGCACGAGGTCCTGAGTTTGATACCCGGTACAAAAAAAGACAAACTAAAAAGATTGAAATTGATAGCCTTTGAAAGATATACATGATTAATTTTAGAAATATAAGAAGAAATACACAATTACTTTTTTTAAAAAATACACAGCTTTCTTTAATTTTGACATTGTCTAAATACCAACTGCACTATAGAGAAAATAGACAAACAGAAATGAACTAAATTTTAAATTGCCTCATCACAGATATTTTCATTGTTTTCTCAGTTCTTGCCCATATATCCATTTTACTTTCTAATTGTTATTATATTTCCTGGCTATAGCATCTAACATGTCGACAATATTATGAAATAAAACAAATATAGATTAGATCATGTTAAAGTCAAACCACTTGTATTGTTTAAGTGCCTTTTCAGGTTTTAGATTTAGAAGTCTTTATTTGTTAAAGATTCCAAGTTTGGTGAAATAATTTATTTTTAGAAACTAATTGGCTTGACAGTGAATGTAGCAAAGTTTGATTACATGTTAACTCTTTAAGAAGCTCTGCCCACATTTAAATATAAATCTTTTATTTCTATCCTGTTTCTTACATTTTTATTTTCCACATTGCCAAACATAGTGCATGGAAACAAATTCCAAGCTACCCGATGCTCTTTAGTACTTAGAGAAGGCAGTCAGGGCTGAATACAGTGCACACGTCAGTTGTGCGGATGCAGTGAAGATGCTTTCCCTTTCTGAGCTATTCAGGATTCATTCTGCTGTGTTCACTTGGGGGTTTTCTCAGTCCCCTGACTTCAAAGACCATCTGTCAGCTCGTATGTTCTGATGACGCCAGCTACCAAAACACATCACTCTTAACCTCCTCCTTTCAAGTCTTGTCTTCTACCTGAGCTGGTGCAGGGGCCTCCTAACTGAGCTGTCTGCTTCCACTCTGTTGCCATGTTCGCGTCTCTTGCTGCTGAAGTAATCTTAAGAAATCTATGGTTTCTTCTCACACTCAGGAATAAAACCCAGACTCCTTATCATGGCCTTCAAATGATGTATCTTTCTACCTCTCTTCCAACATCTCTGATTACTTTTTTCGCTCTAACAGCACTGGTCTTCTTGCTATTCTTCAAACCAGTTGTCTTTGCCTTCAAGGCCTATGCCAGCAGCCCCCACTCCCCAACTGCTCTTTCTCTAGTTCTTCACCCTGTATATCTGCATGGCTTACTTTCCTCCATCATTTAAGTCTCCAGTAAAAATGTCACCATCATAGAAGTGTCTTCCCTTTCTCCTTGTGCAGTTTCTGTGTTCCTCATTTAAATTCAGATCAGTGAGATCACTGTATTCTCCAGTCTCTCAACACTGACTGGCTGCTCTCCATAATTCTGTGTAATGGTTGCTCATGAACCTGTTAAGTGAGTGGTAAGTGCATGCCCAAGTGCCCCTAGAATGTGGGACTGTTTCACAAGTTTTCAGACAGCTCTGAAGTTTTCAAATTAAAATGGCAATAGTCTCATTGCTAATTTAACTTCAAACATTTAATGACTGATCCTATAGGCTCACATTTCATCATAGAAGGACTCAGTTTGTTTCATAATACTTCCGGGCAAGTATATTAGCAGAGTCAGTTATTTACAGAGCAACAAAATGAAAGAGTGTACATTTGTCTGCTGCATTACCACCATTTTATTGTTCTACCCTAGATGCTGTACATATGCAGAGTTCTGTTCAAAATTCTTTAATATAAGCTTGAGGGGCTGACAAATAGAAGAGAATATAGGCTTTGAATCAAATCTGTATTAGAGTTCTGGCTCTGCATTTAACTAGCTGTGTGACCTTAGGGAAATTTCTCTGAGCTGCAGTTGTCCTTACCTACAAAACAAGAATAATGAACAGTGCCTACCTCATAGACTTATTGTGAGACTTAACTGTAACTGTGATAATATATGTAAAACATATAAAATGGCCTGTATATAGTAGGTACTTTAAAAAATTGTGATTTATTTTTTAAATAACAGCAAGGAACTCTGGTTTGTATTCTTAATCTCTTGTCCTAACAATTAATTTTAAAAGATGTATACATCAAAGGATATGATTCAACAATAGTCTTAACACTTTTCATCTCTAACCTACAGTAGGTCTCACTATGTAGGAAGGCCTCTTAAAATCAATATGAGAGAAAAATAAATTTCCTTCACACTGTTGGCTGTGAAATTTATTGTAGAAAAATTTCTGTTTTATGATAGCTTCTCTGTTCAAAGTTAATAGTCTAATTTATAAATTTTAAATGTCCACTGCTATTAAGTATAATCTTACAAAGCAGAAACCTTGTCAATATGAATTTTAATGTGTTTAATTATCTTGCTAAACTTAATACTATAGCTTTCAAAAGATGGCTTTATTTCTATGAGTACAAAAGATTTTTCTAGACTTGCACCCTGAACTGATAACTCAACCTCTGAGCAGCATCTTTATTTACTGACCTTCATTTCAGGAAGTGTCATGACACTGAGTACCATTTTTAAGTTTCAGAATAAGTAGAACTGGAGGTTGGGAGAATATTGATGCAATTTCTCTTAGAGGGTTTGGCCTGTAATTGTGATTGATAACAGTTGCTTTCACTATCTGGAAACAGACAGGCTGGTTTGTCTGCCTACAATCATGCTGTGATAAATGGAGCTATTTTAACTCTGGTTTTGTGTATCAAAGAAAACAGATGTAGTCTGGAACTGGAGGCAATAGGAAATGTAAAGCCTGCTTAACTTAATCTTCATAGTGCTTGTTTTTGTAACTGACGAGCTGGTCAGTTTAAACAGCAGAGTTTATGTCAGCCACATATTTAATTTCAATTTATGACCCAAGTTCTTTTGTTCATTTGCTAAAATTATATGTAAGTCCTTGTCAGGAAGTAAAAAAACTTGATTAAGTATAACCAGTTCTAGTTTAAATATTGGATTTTTTTTAACTTAACCAAAATTATTTCCTATTAAAAGCACAAGGCAGTGCTTGCACAAAAGCACAAACTCTTTTTGCAGTCTTGAAAAATTCTTATATCTTATCAGAAACTTAAAGTAAAAGAAGCTGAGCAAAAGATCAGTTTTGGGATCACTTGAAAAACCTATAGCATGAAATAAATGGCATACCTATTGGAAAGAAAAAATAAAACTGTCTCTTTTTGTATATCACATGATTGTTTATGTAGAAAATCAGAATCTCAAGGAATGTATAAAACAGCATCAGCAAGATTACCAAATACAAAATCTTACACACTAATTAATTACATTTCTGTGTATTAATAAATACGCAGAAGTCAAACTCTTAAAATGCCATTTACCATTGGTCAAAAGAATAAAATAAAGGTAATTGTAATAAAACACATACAAGGCCTAATTATAACAAAATATATAAATATATATGATCCATATTCTAAAAATTATAGAATGTTATTGAAAAATACCAAATAAAACTAAACAAATGAGACATACAGTGCTCATGGGTTGGTGGAAAACCCATTGTATTAAAAATGTTAGTTCTCTCCAGATTGATTAGTTTAACACATTTCCTATTAACTTTTAGCAAGAATTTTTTTGTGGATATAGGAAAGATTATTCTAAAATTTATATAGTAAGACGGACTTGATAGCTAAAACAGTTTTTTGTTCGTTTGTTTGTTTGTTTGTTTTTGGTACTGGGGATAGAGCTTGGGTCCTTGTGCTTGTGCAGCAGGTGGTGAAACCACTGAGCTAAATCCCTGGCCCAACAGTTTTGAGAAAAGAAAATGTCAGAACAATCAGTCTAGGTACAGTAAGCAAGATTGTGTGGTATTGAGGAAAGACACATAGATCAATGGAACAGAATAGAAAACCCAGAAATAGACCCACACAAGTATATCAGCTCATTTTGACAAAAATACAAAAGCAACCTAATGAGGAAGTAAACCTTTTTCAAGAAATAGTGCTGGAGTAGTTGTACATCTCTAAGGAAAACAAAAACAAACCTTGACCTAAATCTCATGTCTGCACAAAAATTAACTGAAAATAACCAAATGACATTAGATGTAAAACATAAAACTTTCTGACTTTTAGAAAAAAATAGGAGAAAATCTTCAAAATCTGGAACTAGACCAAGAATGTTTAGATTGAACACCAAAAGTATAATCCACAGGTGCTGGGGATTTAGCTCAGTGGTGCCGCTGCCTGCCTTGCAACCTCAGGGTCCTGAGTTTGATCACTGGTACCAAAACAAAAAGCATGATCCACAAAGGAAAAATTGACAAAATGAATTTCCTCAAAATTAAGAACTTTTACTGCATGAAAGACTTCACAAGGAGGATAAAAGAGTACAGAGTAGGAGAAAATATGTGCAAATTATACATCCAGCAAAAGATATATCTATGATATATCAAGTATTCTCAAAACTTAATAGCAGAAAGGAAAGGGTCCAATTAGAAAATAGATAAAAAGCAAGAAGAAACATTTCACTGAAGAAGATGCACAGTGGCAGATATCATTCATTATCAGCTTTATTCAAAATAACTGACAGCAGCCCAGATATCCTTTAGTTGGTAAATAAACTCTGGTACAACCATGCCATGGAATACTACTCAGTAATAATAATAAAAAAATGAACTGTCAATGCCTATACACAATTTGGTATATCTCTGAAGAGGTACCTGAAGGTATAAAAGCCAACCCCAAAAGGTTACATACTGTTATTATTCTATAACGGTTTTGAAATGACAAAATTATAGAAATAGAGAACAGACTAGCAGATTCCAGGAGTCAGGGCTAGGGAAGAGGTGACTGTAAACTGGCAACATGGATGCTTTTGGAGGGAGGGTACCGGCGATCGAACTCGGTGCCCTGTGCTTGCGAGGCAGGTGGTAGAACCACTTAGCTAAATCCCTGGCCCTACACAGATGCTTTTGATGGTGGAACTGTTTTGTGTCTTGATTGTATCAATGTCATTATCTTCTTTTGAGAGCCACCAGGTGAGTATAGCCTTTCTAACATTCAGTCTTTATCATTTTACCATAAGAACCACAGAAAATTTGTTTTGCTCTTTATATTATTTTTTTCAGTTTCTTTTTTGTGACTGGCCTTTTTTCACAGAACTTAGAAGATGGTTGTATTTTTCCACTGAAGCAATATTATAGTTAGATTCTAAGAACAGACTCTAAAACCAGTTTAACCCATAGTTTAACAGAACATTATGCTTTTTCAGCTGTTTTACAGGTTAAGCAGATTTGAAAGCTAACGAAGAAAATCTATAGCGAGAATGTACTGATTCTCCCCTGCCCCGCCCTATACAACTACAGATGTTCAGCTCAAGACATCGGGGCAGGAACAGTATTTATCTGTTGTGTCCTACCACATGCATATTTGAAGTAGCTTATAGCCATTAGGAGAGCATAAGTGGCTTGTATAACACCATTTCTCTTTGGACCTCTAAAGGAACATTTTCTTCAAACAATTTTATTTCTAGAACATTATAAGTAAGATGTTTGTCCATCTAATAAAAGTAAACATTTTTTTATTGTCACAGAACATATAACTTTTTTATCATTTCATGTGATTAGTAAACAAGCCTAATAGGCATTTTCAAGTATAACATCTGTTAAAGGTGACAATAGATAAAATTTATTTCTCATGTTCTGTAACCATGCTGTCCAAGTTAAAAGCCAGTATGGTACATGTTAAATTAAAATTAACATTAAAAATTCACTTCCTTAGTTGAACTAGCCACATTTCAAGTGTTCTATATCCACATATAACTAGTGGCTACTGTACTAAACAGTACATATATAAAATTTTTTTTCACAGAACATTCTACCAGTGTTATAAAAATTTATTTTGTACATATTTTCACCTATCGGAAAAATGCCCCCAAAATTATGACTTGAACTTTTTCTAATTAGTAAACATTCAAGACTTTAGGTGTTAACTTTTAAAATAAAGCCACCCTTGTCATTAATTGTTGATGTTCTTACAGTGTAACTTCTGTCTACCCCTTTTCCAAAAAATTCTCTCAGTTTGATCAGCAACTTCAAATTTAGAGCAAGATCTCTTTGCAAATAGGAGCCACTTAAAACTGTTAATTTGGTTAGTTGTAGCAGTCAAACTACACCTTTATGGAAATAGTTTGGGATCTTAGAAGATAAACACTTAAGTCCCCAACTTATGAACATTCGAGATGTGAACTTTCATAAGTGTACTATATAAGACTCACTTTGTCAGACTTATGAATATTCTCCTGGAGCAGAACTCGTTCGTAAGCCAGAAACGTACTATAGATACCAGAATTTCTTGATCTAGGTAGTTTACATTTTAGCCAGATTGGGGGGCGGGGGGCACCTTGTGCATTGTAGGATGTTTAGCAGTACCTATGGCTTCTACCCAGTAGATGCCAATTACATTGTCCCAGTTATGACAACCAGAAATATCTCTAAACATTACTGAATGTACCATGGGGGCTAAAATCACCCCAGTTGAGGACCTCTGAAAAGAGTTTACAATCCTACGGATTTTGAAGGATATGAGAAGTTTAGGTTCCATGACATACTTTCTCCTGTCAAAGGTGTTGCAGAATGACTCTGAATATATCCAAGAAATAATGTCAGAATATAGGGAATGCAAGGCAGATACAATCGAAGGAAATTAAGGAAACCCAGATTGCTTTCCCTAGATATCTGAATCCATTTACCATATCTGAAGTAGCTTAGAAATAACTGTTGATACCTCCTTTTTATTTCAACTAGCACATATTGAATTCTTACTGTGTAGCTTGTATGTACTGTATCTTGTAACAAGACTATGAAAAGGAATAAAAAACGTGGTCCAGATCTTCAAGAAACATGCAGTATTTTCTCATTTTCTACTTGTAATCTCTCCCTCTTTTCTGACTTGCTCACTTGCTTCAGTCTCTTGTATGGGCATTGATTGCTACTCTGATTTAAATTTGAAGACAGGTTGAATCTAGCTCTTGTCATCTGTTAACATCCTAAAATTCAAAACATTTTGTTAGATACCTAATCTCTAAAGATCTACTCAAGGGTTTAGAAGCACTTATTGTATGAACTGCATAGATGAAATCTTAGCATTTAAGAAAAGTGACATTTTAAATATTGACAATAAGAAGAAAATCTTATATCGGATTTTAATTGTTTTAGTGAAGTCCATAGTATTTTTGAACTTCTTCTGATATCAGAAGTTTCCTTAGTAGAAAACAAGCCAGATGATTTGAAGAAACCAAGCATGGCCTTTATCCACAAATCATTAAATTTAGTTTCTGTGGAATTTTTTTCAGTCACAATCCCATCTCATGCTCTCTTAAGGGCTGGGTATTATCATCCCTTAGAGTCTGTTTGCTGACATTCAGTGAAAACCAACCAACAAAATAGAAATGAGCTTTGCATTTCTTTGCATTTCAAGGAAATGAACAGCTAAGTCCTCTTTTCAGGATGAAACCCAGTGCTACTTGAAGATATAGTATCATAGACAGATTCACCATATAACTCAATGAGTAGAAATTGTCCATTGTTTTAAAAATCTGACCTGTAGATTAGTGCTCAGTAGGCACCCAGGATTTTCAAACTGGAACTTTTGAAATACAGTTGTTACTTTTTAAATTTTATTTTGGTGCTGCTGAGGCTCACACCCTGGGCCCTGTGCTTGCCATGCAAGCCCTCTACCACTGAGTCACACACCCACAACCCTCGAAATATAGTTGTTATAATAATAGTTAGCTTTTTGCTTTGGCTAAATTCTACTTTTAAGTTTTAGTTTCAGTAAACTTGTAAGTCTATGGTCCCGTTCATAATTTATACTTTTTAGTAAGTCTATAAAAGTCTTTCTCATCTTATAATCAAACTTCTGATTAGAAAAGTGAAAATATATCCAGCTAAAAAGACCTCTGGAGTAGCAAGCCCTAGACTTACCCCTTTTAAGATGGAATTATTTGGTAGTTTCTATTGAATCTTCAGACCCTTAAACCACAAAAAGTAGTTCCAGATAGTGTTTGGGGGCAAGGCTGCTACCATGTCCGTATGACATCTCTTTGCCCTTGGTGACTGCCGTACCTATCTATTCATTGTTTTACACTGTTGATCATATTACAAAATACACTGTTCCTTGGGTCTGTTACCATCCAAAAGGGAGTGTGGAGCTACTGTATATTGCAGAACACACATAAAACTTGTTTATCCAGTCTTATGTACATTATTAGAAATAATTAAGAGCTGGGGATTTAGCTCAGTGGTTCTGCCACCTGCCTCACAAGCGCAAGGTCCCGAGTTTGATCCCTGGTACCAAAAAAAAAAAAAGATTAACTCCATTTTTAATTTACGTAGATAAAGATCCCTCTACCATTTGTTTTCTATAATGTTCAGTATTTGGACCATCTTTTTTGTATCTGGTAAATACATCTACCACTTTAAAATATTTGGCTTAAATACTTAGGGCATTCTTTATTTAGAATAATAGTGAATTGTGGAATACAGGGTCTTTATCTTGTTTTCTTTTTTTCTTCATACCGGGGATTGAACTCGGGTCCTTGCGCTTTCACAGCAGGCAGTGAACCCACTGAGCTAAATCCCTGGCCCTTTATCTTGTTTTCAAAGATGGTATACTTGACTTTTTGTGTCTCAAGTGTTACGTCTTAGGCTAAGAATCAGAAGTCAAAGAAATGTACTTGAGTCTGTAGCCATGAAGATTCCACCTCAGATTATCTGGGTCTAGAAAGAATAAGAAGCTTCCTGTGGTATGAATGTATATATGCCTTTTCATATAACTGTCACATACTAGGTACTATATGTTGAAATAATCTGAGGCCAAATGTTATTTGCAGTTTTTGTTCATTTATTTCCCCTCTTTCAGAAAATGAGCTGTCCAACTGTTTAAGCAATTACTATATAAATGTATACATGTGCGTTATATATGTATAGATCACTATAGTCAGCTAATTTTTGAACACCTAGCCATGCCAGTTAATGGTTGTACAAAGACATTCTTGTTCTTGTCTAGCTCTAGAATAAGCCTTCTACTTTGAAGTGTCTTCCTTCTCTAGAATTAGGCCTGTGGTGGTTTGTTGTTTTAATTTATTGATGCCTCTGAGCCAACCATAGAAAGTTTTCCAGAATCTCAAGACTGTTTCCACTAATTGCCTTGTTGTTCAGGCACATTGAGTATTTTTACTTAAACTGTATTTTCTTTTTGTTATATTTAATAAGAAAAACGAAAGATTTCTAGTCCCTTTAATTGCATAAGCCATGACTTCTAAGCCCATTTCACTTTCTTTTATCAATAGCAGAAGAAGCTCCCAAACCTCTGTCACTAAGGGGTTAAATTCTTTCATCAAATATGTTTATGAGGGGCCACAGCTATGTTGGCTATACCGTCTTTTTTTTTTTTAACTTTCTAGTTCACTAATCAAATGTATGTTAGATTGATTATTGTAAAAGTATAAAGCATAGAAAATTTGACAAGATAGATGTGTAAATTATCCTTCTGACAGAACTAATGATGCACTCCAAGCACCTTCTGTTTTCCAGCGCTTGGTGAGCGACTTCATTAAATATGCAATGGCTGTTGGGTGGCTTCTCAGATGATGGTTCAGCTCCTCGTGGAATTGCATTATTACTGGAGGTGTAAAACCATGCAGACAAGCTAGCTGTTGGGCATCCTGCTGAGCTCCTAATGTTCTCCATCTTGTTGGAGCAGTTGTTTGCAGTCTTTTCAGGACAATTACATCTATAACCACAGGACACATTCAGTGAAACTATATTACAGATAACAGTGGAGATTGGCATTGACTGCTCTTCACCCTTCTCTCGAGCTGCCTCAGTGTGGGTAGCTTGCCACTTCTACCACTCAGAGTAGTTGCTTTTTTTTTTAAGTTAACTGAACAAATCTGGAAATAACTGATTTTTAGCTTTTTTAAGTGCTTAAACTCACAGACTATTAGAATCGAAGAGACTAGATTCTAATTCATTTGGAGATAAGAAAACTGAGGCTGAAGCATAATCATGGATTGTCCCTTAGGAGAGGTAAAAGGTCCCAGCAGAACATCTTTTAGGTGGTACAGATTGTGTGAGTAGGAATTTATACTGTTTAGCTTCTGATTTTAGAGCTTCTTTAAAATTTTTCATTTTAAATTTAATTATTTTCCTGCTGAACCTCATTTCCCCTCATCTTCACATGAGAAATAACGTATTTCTAAAAGCCAAGCAGAAATATCTGAGGGTACCATGCCATTTATTATTTTGATGACAATTTGATGGTTTCCTGGAGAACTGGACACAAAAGATGGTTTGAGTTGAGCTACAGTGGTAGTTAAGGCTTCTGAAAGGCAGATGCTGTGATGTATCACTGCCGCCTGATAAATGGGAGTGCATTTTAGAATGACAGGTTGAACACTTTAATGAAATAAGGTTTCCCATCTCAGTTAGCCAATTAAATCACTGTTGATGACTTCAGATCATTAATGCACATTTGTGCAAAATGACCATTAGAATTCAATTATTACAATAATACATGTAGTTGAGAAGTACTAACTGCTTATAATCCTAACTGTAAATTAAAAGACATCCGTTTTGCCACAGATAAGTCTGTGTGGCATTGCTTTGCAATGCCAAACCAAGTTGACATATCAGAATTCTTTTACATAGCCTTTCTTATGAAAGTTGTACTTAGAAAAGGTTATTTTTCATTAAATGCTTTTTAAAATATAATTTATGGTGCTAATCATCATGTTATTTCATTCTCAAATTAGAGATAAAGAGGAGGGGACATTACATAGTTTATAAAGCAAAATATTAAGTTTAAGATGGATCAGGTATCTGATTTTTTTTTAGTGCCCCCAAATTTCTGAATATGGAAAAACAATAGGAATAAAGCAACTATTGTTAAATGGGAACATGCAAATGTATTTAAAAGCACTGTGAAATAAAATGTAAATAAAATGCTTTAGGCTTTATAACCAGAGGTTTTTTTCCCATATGCCTATTAAAGGTTAGGATTTTGTTTCCTTTTAAGTTTTTGTGCTCTTTAAAATACTTTAGGTTCTACACGCTGTAATTTTTTGGTAAGTATAGCCAACAAATTCATCTCAAAATAATGTTTTTCTTAAGTTAACTTCATTTTCTTTGAAACTTTGGTATGTTTTGGTAGTTAGGGCAAGAGATAGGTTCTTTTGAAATACATGTTTTTCTCATCTTGTTATTTGTAAAATGGACTGTAATCTCAGTCCAGGCTTCCTTCAATCTCCATTTCATAGTTTACAGAGAAAGGAGACACTATGGAGCACAGGCTTCCCCTGGGAATGCATTGGGCTTAATGAGCTTGATAGTCTGGTGGGCTCAATAAATCAAATAAAGCAAAACATTTCTCATTTTTGAATAAAAGCATTTATCACACAGTGTTTGTTCACTCGTGGTCACAAGATTGATTGGTTCCCAGCATCATAGTGTATATTGAAGCATTTTTTATTTTGTTTTTCCAGTGGGCAAGTTACGGAAGCAGTGGCTGAAAGAAAGCATCTCTGATGTCGGCTTTGGGATGCTGAAGTCCGTCAAGGAATATGTGGATCCCAGTAACATCTTTGGAAACAGAAACCTTTTATAATCTATTAGTATCATTATGAAAAATGTCACTTTTTCTTTTTAAGTTTTCAACAGTGGTTATACCAGTAATCAAATATATCATAGACTATATTTTGACCCTTTTGTTTGTTGGTTTAAAATAAGTTTGTTTTCATTCTGTTTTCTCATCTATGGATCGACAGATGGTATTCCTACATCTCTCTCATTGTAGGTTTATCAGTTTACAGCCAACGATTGTCATTTCAAATCTTAGCACAAGTCTGCCAGTTATTTCTGAGAGAGATGCTACCAGCTGTTTTATATTGATGCTTCCTCTTTGGAAACAGGCAGATTTGGGTATCATCTATTGCTTATCTAGCCTTTTTTTAAAAGACTATTTCTGGGAAGCAGATATCTAGAGAGAGTCCACTTAGGGTGATACATGTATATGTTTTCTAAGAGATACTCTACTGTGAGTAGGCCATTAAGGGAGTATATTCATGAACGAATATAGGCAGGCTGTTATTGGAATGCCTTTAGTTCGTAAGGTGCTTGGCCTACAGTTTTCTTCAAAATTAGTATACAGTTGTAAAACTTTTAATTACCAGTATACAGTTATTCTGTGAGGGGACACATTTTTGTTCTCCATGTTTCTGTTTGTACTGAGGTATGAGTTGTGTTTGTATCACTGAAGAAACCTATTGTTATATCCTAGATCATTCATAATATGTTTTATAAGAAAAGCTGACACCACTCATTGTATGTGAAAGACAGGTTTACCATAAAATGAATGTCTTTATCCAACCCAGAGTCCTGTTTCTGCTGTTGCATGCCTGTGACTGAGCTGCAGAAGAAGCTGCAGCAGGATCAGAAGGAAGACTCCTAACCCTAATGTCTCCCCCTGAAAGAATTGTTTGGCTAAAAAGCAGTCATTGTTCAGCTATTGAATTTCAAACCCTCAACAGTTTCAGTGACAAAATTTTTTTATTAACCCAACAGCATGATAAATTTTCATATAAAAGTAAAGTTTGAATTTAGTTCCTAATGGATTAATACCTTTTTTGAATTACTGGTTTAACCTTGATTTTAAAAGAAATGTATTAATGCATATACCATAATCAAAAGTTTGAAATATCCTGTTTCTTAGTACAAAGAGCATTAATCACACTTAGAAAACATTTTTACATTCAAACCTGGCTATTAAAATAAGTGAAATAATTAGTTTAAATTACTATCTGTCAAGGTTCATGATTCACTTTTTGAGATGGATTCTTTTCTTAATAAAATACCTAACTTTTGATAATTTTTTAAAATTAATGTTTAATCAGATATTATGTCAAAATGCAGACGATCTTTTAAAAGGACACACTGTCTGCCTATGTAGCAACAGCTCCAAGGTATTTTTGGGCAGTTTGATACCTTTTATATTTGAAATAGCCTTAACCAGAAAAGTGAAAATTTAAAATTGACAAAAAGGTATTTTTAAGACTTCAAAATAATAATTTTTAACTATTAAAATTGACCTCAGACTAACAAACTTAAATCTGTAAGCAAATCAAAATTACTAGTTTAACAACAAAAACTAAATATTTATTTTTTAGAAGCTGCCTCTCTTCATTGATGATTTATTTTTAATTATAAAATTTCCAGCGGATCTTTTCTTAAAGCCCTTGAGGATTTGAAATAGTTGGACACTTGATGAGATTACCTCTAGAATTATAAGATTATCAGCTTTATAAAATGCATCTATTCATGAAGTTGATTTCTCTAATTGGTGATCAAAATGTAAAAATTAGTAAGGTACTAATATCTCACTGGAAGTGTATACATGTTTCTGAATAATTTTTTAATAAAACATTCATAAGCAGATTCATTCCTTTTCATGTGATTGTTATAACATTCTTTCCCAGGGAGTTTAGATGACAACCTCAGAAATCTATACTTGATATTAGGAATCTATAAATGTAACACTTGAAATTATTACAATCACTGTTCTACATGAACCTTATGGAAACTAGTGATTTATGCGGTTTTTTTCCATGTATACACAACTCTCCAACCTTGGTTTTATAATGGTGACTACATTTTGTAGTGAGAATCATTTCTACAGAGATCATTTTGAAACTCAAGAACGTTCATCAGTACTGTTTCATTCTAATTTAGAAAATCAGAAAGCCTTCACCCACTTTAACCCACCCACCTCTGAGAGGAACCTTGGTATAGACTTAGTGTCTGTAGAGGACTGAGTTCATGAATATGCACAAAAGCACTTAAACCATGCCTCTCATGCCTGAAGTATCTAAAAATGGCTTCATAAGAGTCAAAGTTAGGAGAACATTGTTTATATGAGGCTTCTTAATTCATTTTTAATGTTTATTTAAAGATTTAAAAGTCTGTAGCCTATTTAGTTTTCAGTACTGGATAATAGTGTCTTCTCTTTCTTGAGTTGTCATATTTGTGATATTTTACTTAAATTCAATGATATCATTTGGGCTGGGGCTTCATTGGGAATGGGAACTTGCAGCTGGTAGAAGCAGCATTGAATACTAAAGAATATGAACGGGCTTTATTGATCCTTAGAGAAACTGCTGCCTTAATGTTTGGTGCAATTTATTGTAGTGCATAAGTATTTAGTCCTATGCTAGTAACTTGAACTTTTTTTGTTTTGTGAGAACTGGAAGCCACGTGCTTATTATCCCCAGTATTTTGCCAGAGAAGAGAATTAAATTCTTTCCTCCTCTGAAAATTTGGGAGTTTTCTTCCTAAAGTGCTTACATATTACAGCACCATTACTCTGAAGTTATTTACGAAGCTGGAAGCTTTCTAGTGTGCATAGCTGTGTTGAGGTATATTTTGGAAAATAAAAGTGCAATAAAGGATGAGCTGCCATCAGAGTGTGTATTATACCAGGTACAGATGGTTGCAAAGAAACCTTTTTTTCAGAATATTGTGTTAGCAACTCTTAGATTGCATTTTTGAAAATACTTTTTTGCATGTTGGCCCCAGATGTTTTCCCTTGTTAAACTCTTTCATGGCTACAACTTCTTAACTAGCTGATTAAAAGTCCTAAGTTGAAGTGTGTTTCCTCAGGTCTTCAAATGCAGCTGGGTTTGGCTGAACTTCTACTCCATATTAATGTTAGAACTCAGTTGTTTACTGTGGGTTGATTTACACATTGTGTATGGTAGCACTGGAGGCAGCCAAAGGGAATGTTGTGGAAAGCATATCTATATCTTAACAAACACCGAGACAGAAGTTAATGAGAGCTTTAGTAGCTTTTTGTTTACCTCTTACTCTTTAGGAACTTTGATTTTCATTATTACAAGTGCCAGGTTAGGATTGAAGAATTTTGAGTGGTCCTACTTTGGCTTTATGAGTTATAAAAGTTGGATTTTTGCTTGTCTTTATGTTCCTAAATGAGCCATATGTCAACATATTTGTTTAATTCTTACTAATTTTACTTTCCTGTGGGGGGGGGGCACTGACCCTGAAATCCAGAATGTGTAAAAGGTTTACTTAAACTGTTGAAATAGTATCTTATATGAAGGATGTAAGTTACTCAGCTTTCTGTTCCCTAAGCCAAATAGTGTTTGTCTTCAGTATGAAATTTAACTGTAAAAACTGCTTGTATAAATGTCAAGAGATTATAGAAACATTATTAATAAAATGGACCTGGGTCTAAGAAATTTTTTTCTTCAAAGGGAGTGTGAAGCAGTTTTTTATTCTGTTTGCATATTGGCTTTTCTTTCAACCTTAGTTTTGGCTCTTTATATTGCTACTGATTTGAAAAACAAAATTGATTCTTTATAGCCTTATTGATACAGTATAATCTGTGTCCAAATTCCTTTGGATCCATAGTTGAGCATATTATTACCTAGGTTGTATCAATCTCTAATTACATTTTATATCAATGTTAAATTCCCAGGTGCTTAGTCTTCCATGATTCTGAAGCTTGTCCTTTTTAAACCTTGGAAGTTCCTCAAAGAATAAACAGCCTCATGCTTTTCTAACCACAGCAATTAATTCCTTAACAAAGGAGGGTGGGACCATGATTATATACCGCACTCAAGCCAAAAAACCATGACAAAATTCAGTAACTTTAGTTCTGTGAACATGAAAAGATTTCTCTTTTGGTTCCCAAAGGAAATTATTTTATATTCTTTCACAAAGTGAAAATAATACATTAAGTATTGCCAAGAACATTCTTCAGATACTGTGAATTACCATTCTGAGAGAAGGAAAAAAATGTTTTAGTATAATTTCTAAGTAAGATACATGTTTTTAAGGCACATTGTTAGCAATGTTTTTCATGAGCACCACAAGGGCCCTATGAAACATACTTAAATTAACCTTATTTAAATATCTAAAAGGACATGATATGCTTGTGCTATAAATATTTATTGTTCTACTTAAACAGTATCCCCAAAAGCTCACAGTGCCTTGTTGAGATTCCTCCCACTCCCATAAAACAGACATTTAAAATAAGTGGGACGGAGTAGGTCTTTAAAGACAAGTTGTTTGGGGCCAGGGATTTGGACCTGCCTTGCAGGTGCAAGGTCCTGAGTTCGATCCCCAGTACCAAAAAAAAAACAAAAAAAAAAACCAAAGGTTTTGCAGTTCAAGGCTCTGCCTGTTCAGGAACATGTCAGGAATAAAGTAGTTGTATGTAGACATACTGAGAATCCTTTCCACAGTGTTGGTTTGGATTACATAGCATATTTAGTTGAGTGTATGGTGGACCTGTACTCTCACATACTTGTCATCAGTCAGTGGGATTTGTATCTGCTTTCATTTGTACATTTTCATCCGTACTGTCCAACACTGTGGCCCTATGATGTGGCTTGGCAGATGTGTCATACTCACTGAGCCTTGAGACACTCCCACCATGCGATTGGATATTTGCTTACAGCTCCCTAGGAGCAGGGCCTGGAAAGGGGGTTTCTGTTCCTTATGTTGCAGTCAGCCCTTCTTTTGTGTGATGGTGCCTTAAGAATAAATAATGCATTTCTGTTCCTGGGCAGTGATAAATCTTACAAGAAATATGTGTAAGTTAATATCATTTTTGTTGGTTTTTGTTTTTGTTTTTGTTTTTGCTAAGCCTGTGAAATACTTTGGCTTTGATACGACTTGACTTAAATAGTCTTCTCTTAAGTCTTCCTCCAAGGCAGTGTGTATTCCTGCCAATATTGTAGTAATCTTTTGGGAACTACATGTGGGTGAGCACTTGTATGTAAGCCATTATACTGCTGTAACTAATGCATACAGACAGTCCTCTATACATTTATAGTCTAAAAGTGGATATGTAGTGAGAAGGAAAATTCCTGAGAGATTCCAGCTTAGCTTTGTTAATTCAAACTGAGCCATACTGCTTTCCACAAGGGCTCAAACTCATAGTCTATATACTGTGTTTCCAGTGTATGTTTCCATTCTCCTTTTACTGGTTTTCTTAGACTGTACTATTCTATAAGCAAATGCCCCTGTGTGATTTTTTTTTAAAGATGGGAACAAATAAATAATATCAAAACTGTTTATCGTTTACAGCAATTTTTGTTTATTTCATACTGATTTCTTGTAACCTTTAATGACAGCATGATGCTGTATTCAGAAAAATAAAGATACACTGTGTAACCATGAATAGCCTCTCTGGTAGTGAAGGACATGCACAAGGTTCATGATTTGTCCCTGCCTGGCTGTCACATTGGAGAGAAGGTTGTAGCTGTCCGGAAATGACTGATGAGCCCTGTTAAATTCTGCCTTATATAATACATTTCAGTAACTATAGCCACGCTAAGATCTTACCTTTCTAATATTTAGTTGGTTAAAGAAAATAACTTTCTACCTGGCTTATGTAGACTTAGACTGAATGAGCCTTAGAAAGCACTCCCTCTTATACCTCCCCTTTACATAATTGCTCTGTAACCTTCCCCCTTCTCCGGGCCACAAACAGCCACTCTTTCTGAATATTGACTCTAAACAAGTGGGGCTTTACTGCTTTTCCAGGAAGCCATTTTCAAGTTCTGAAATCTTCAAGTATTAAGAGATTTTTTTTCTTACTAAAGTCTGTCTTCCTTTTACTTCTATTCCATCTGTCAATACAACTTCTGCCTTCTGTAGTTGTATATAATTGTCCACGGGTTCTGGCAGCTATTCGGGTGTTTAAAACAGATTTTATGTTCCCCCAAATCTCCAGTCCTTTGCTTATGTCATTTATTAGACCCTCCACTGTCCTAATCCTTGCCACATCTTCAGTTGATGTTTTTTAAGTGACATCTAGACCTGAATACACATCTCCCAGAGAAGTGCCAATGCTTCCCCTAATCTAGTCACTACACTAATAAATGCCATTTGGGGTAGACTTCAAACTGTCAGCTCACACTGAAATTGAATCAAAGTTATCTTTTCTGCATGTAACATTTTGTCCACATCACCCTGGAGAATATTTTTTAAGCCCCTGGTACTAAAATTTGTCTCTTACTGGATTTAGTTCCAGATTTTTAAAATTTTTGGATCTTGATTTACCCAGAATATTTTCTGTCCTATCCAGCTGTGTGTCATTATTAAATTGAGACAAATTTATCTGGATTCTCATCAAAGTAATGGCAGATAACTGTGGTACATAAGGTCCTGACTCATTTTTCATCCATGAAAAAGCATTGAAGTTCCATTTGGCATACTGTTGTCTACCTCAAATTTTTACATTTTGTCCACAAATAGGCTCTTTATTCCATTAGCCAACATCTATTCCAGACAAACATTAAACAATCAATTATGTTGACTTAACATTGTTGGCTGCCAGACTTAAATCCTGATAAAACTTGCTGCCCCGGAAAAATAAATGGAAGTCTTAGAGCCATCATGTTTACTTGTGTTTGTGTTTGGCCTCTGGCACACGTTTCTTTTCAAAAAACTCATAAACCCATTTTCCACTGTGTTTTCTGATGTGATCTGTTCTTTGAGCTTCATACTGGCCGATAGACAAACTGAAATCCATCCTTGCATAGTTCCATTATATCCATCGTACTTAGTTGTGCTAACATTAGAGTTGGAATCTACTCTTTTTATTTGATTCCCCCTCATCCCCCTGTGTTGGGGATCAAACTCAGGACCTTGCGCTTGCCAGGCAGGCACAGCGCCACTGAGCTATATCCTTGGTCCTTAATCTACTCTTTTAAAAAAAAGTGACAGCACATGTCATCATAAGAGAAAGACAGGGTTCTAAAGTCTAAATGCAGTGGAAAGAGTTCTATTCAGGGCATTCAAGGTGTGCTTCATATTTCTCTACCAGCCACTCACTTTCCATTTTGGGGCATAATTTCTTTGTAAAATGAAAATCTCTCAGATCCCTTCTAACTCAGTCTCAGTAATTCTGAGTGTATGCACTTCTGCCAAACACTACCCTTAGGTTTGTGGGGCAGTAGGTTAGAAAGTTACTCCCTTAAAGCATCCCCTTTAAGTCACTTATCTCACCTTTCCTATTTTGTGTATTTGGGCATCTGACTCATAGCCCTCTGTAAACAAATCCTCTAATATTTGGCCAAACCTATCATGATACTTCCTATGGATTCCAAGGTGCTCCTGTAAACCTGACTGATATGTGTGCCTGTGTTACCCACCAGGGAGGCTGTGTTATCGCAGATGACCCACATCCATTCCTATGCAGCTCTCCCGTTTCCCAGGGCGGCTACTTCCTATGACTAAATCAGAGTTAGTCACTGTACACTTGACCTTCACAGGTGGTATTAATGTGAACATCCATGCCACAGCTGAAACCATATTCAAAGTGGAGCTGTCATGAGGAATACAAACCCTTTGGCATGCATGTCATGTTACTGCTGATCAAAGGAATCTTGGTTCTTTACAGAAAGATCAAATTCTTATTCATGTCTGGGAAAATGGATCCAACTACTTGTGTTCAAAAGACATGCTCAGATTTTGTGTGTGTATGTATGGAGATCCAGGGTTAAGACTGAAATATTGATTTCTGATCCTTTTAAAATAGACTGCAAATGTGAAGAAATATTAAAAGCTTTAGAAATATAGGGAAATTTTTGTCAAGAAAAGTGCTTCTAGTTCTAACAGGTATGCTTTAGGAACATTGAACAAAGGTTTTCATTAGAGCTTTAAGGATGAAGGCTTTAGATCAAATAGCAAAATATGGGGGTCACTGTGAAGTCCTTTGCCTCTTAGAATCAAGCAGAACATCAGATTCATTAGAAAGTGAGTTATAAAGCTATTATCCTATAAATAAAGGGCAACAAGTGTAGAGGAGTTAGGAATGCTCTCACTCTCCCCCAGCTCCTCCAAGCCTCAGCTCCACATCCTGGACTTTTAAAGTGTGGTCCAGGAGACCTGGCTGTCCCTGTCAGTCATCTGCATCCAAATGAATTCTTCCCTAGAGGGCCAGGGTAAAGAAGGGGACAAATGCCAAAATTGAGTGGTAGGAGCAGTCAGGATTTCCTAATGCATTGCTAGCCAGAAAATCTCAGCTGCCCAGCATCAAGGGGTTAAAAACTATTCTGAAAAGTGTTTTATGTTCTGAAAGCTAAATTACACATACATGCAAACCATAAACATACAGCACCTGGGTAAATAAATTGTGACAGAATAAGGGCTGGGCTGTTTGCAAAAGGAATCTGGAAAACATTTACTTTTGAATGGTTCACATTACTTACTTTATATCTTTTTAAAAATAGTTTTGTTTAGGGGAAATAGGAAAAAAGCAGAATTTTAATGTGGTTGTTGAAAGTAAGATTTTAGTTCATTTACTTTCCAAATCTTAAGGAGTTACAGAAATTGAAAGGGTCACAGAGCTACTGCAGCAATACTTTTAATACAAAAGTTGGTAAAGAACAATTCCCAGATGTAAAATGTGGTTTGGGATGCCCTGAAGAGATCATTAAACATTGATTGTTCTCCAAATGTGAGATCAAGCATCACTGGTAAACAATAGCAGCTCAGATAGTTAAGATTAGAAATGCCATGGAGAGGCATTTCTGGAGGACACCAACATGAACAAGTTGAAATCATCACAGAAGGATAAAGTTCGACAGTTTATGATCTTCACACAATCTAGTGAAAAAACTGCAGTAAGTTGTCTCTCAAAATGACTGGAAGTTAGATGTTACAACAGATAATTTTTTCCAAAATCCTGAACTGTATATACGAGAGTATAAAAGGATCATTGGGCAGGAAGAAGTTAGGACAACAATACAATAGATACAAAGATCCTCAAGATGAAAATAAAATTGGAATAGATGGTATACAGCAATTCTGTGATGACCTGGCACTTGATCCAGCCAGCATTAGTGTTTTGATCATTGCATGGAAGTTCTGAGCAGCAGAACAGTGTGAGTTCTCCAAGCAGGAGTTCATGGAAGGCGTGACAGAATTAGGATGTAACAGCATAGAAAATCTAAAGCCTCAAATACCCAAGATGGGACACGAATTGAAAGAACCAAGATCATTTAAGGATTTTTACCAGTTTACTTTTAATTTTGCAAAGAATCCGGGACAAAAAGGATTAGATCTAGAAATGGCCATTGCCTACTGGAACTTAGTGCTTAGTGGAAGATTTAAATTCTTAGACTTAGGAATAAATTTTTGTGGGAACATCATAAATGATCAATACCAAAAGATACTTGGAATCTCCTTTTAGACTTCAGTACAATGATTGCAGATGACATATCTAATCATGATGAAGAAGGAGCATGGCCTGATCTCATTGATGACTTTGTGAAATTTGCATGCCCTCAAATTGCTGGGACAAAAAAGAACTTCCTAGAATGTACATAGTCTGTACAATAAATACACCAGAAAATTGCACAGTCAATTTCTGCTGGCTGGACTGAAGATCAATCCTCACTATTCAGACAAAGGGTTGAGACAAAACTTTAAGGATACATTTTGGACCATATCATATTTCATTCTTCAAATGGTGGTTTGGGCTTGTCTTCTAGACTGGGCTGCTCTAAACATTTATAATTCCAACGTTGTGAAGTTCATCTTAATATCTGTGGTCCATCCTCATTTATTCTCCCATAAGTCTTAGAAGGTTTATGGTGATTATTTTGAGGTTTCCATTCTTGCATAAAGCACAATGCTGTCTTTATCAGAAAACAGTTTGGCATAAGAATTAAACATAATGAACATCACAAACAATTTATAAAAACTTAACTATATGCTTTGGGCTAGTTCCAAAGACTACACTGATAGCACTTCCAATGAGAGTGATATATTTAAGTGTATGGGATCTGGAATGGTGTTTTGGTTTGGAAGGATTTTCTTTTTCCTGGCAAATCACATGTATTGTTGACGTAAGCAGATTATCTGATGAGAGAAATGTCAAAACAACCATTGTGAAAATTTTTTAGGATAACTTGGTGCCTACTTGAAAAATGTATTATGATTTAGACTCTCAGTTTCAAAAAGGTTCCACAGAAATAGTCTGCACTCACCAGTGGTTCTACAGGGAGCTTTTATTCAGCAGATGTCTGCGGAATGTTAGATTCTTCTCTTGTCTATATTATGCACCACATAATTGGATTTCATTGTGCTTTTGAAATGCTCATATGCCTATCAAATAAGTTAAACTATTTAATTTGTTTTGAATGTTTTTAACAACACAATACAATACAATACAATATCCTAAATTTAGGCATGAGGGTTTATTTTGTTTTTATTTGTTTTCTTCCTTTTTGGTCATCGCGCTATGGAACACAAATGAAATTCTCTTAATTTATGAAAGGATAGTATGAATTAAATTTAGGAAATGGTTATGATGAGCCGTAAAGTGCAATCTATATAATATAGGTACTGCTCTTTCAGACAAGTAGGCCATTTTTGATGACTTCTTATTTTGTTGAAATTGCTTTAACTGCTAATCACTGTGGTTGCCAAATATTTTACTTCAGGAGCGGAGATTTTCAAACAAGCATATACTTAGTAAAAAATACCAATCTGGCTTCTATTTTTGTAAATTATTTAGTCTCTACTGTTTTTGTTTTACTCACATTAGCTCCATTTTGACATGAAAGCAGAATGCTGTCTTGTATGGAACTCCTTCCTTTGGGGTTTTTTTGTTTTTGTTTTTGTTTTTTTTTGGTTAGGGGACCCCCGTGAACAGCTTTCTTGCCTAAATTGCTCATTTTTGTTTACTTACTGTCATGTGAACAAGGGTTAATTGCTTTCTTAAACATTTCTGTAAGGCAAGTTTAAAAATGCTGAACTTCAAATTTTGGATGACCATGGTCTTTACTAGGAACAGATTTTGCCTGGTATATCCAGTTACTCGTTAGGGCCTAGTATTGATATCAATAAAGTAATGCACTTCAGAATAGCAGTACATTTTATGCTGATGCAGAAATGATTTCAAGAAACAATGACTTATTAAAATTGCTTTTTATTTGCATAATTTTGAAATTGACGAGATATTTTATTAATATTCCAGTCATAACTTTTAATTCAAGACTTAATTTTACCAAAAGAAAAATTTGAAAATTTCTATTCAGGTTATTGGAATTAATTATTAAAAGAAAAAAGAGAAGACTCCTGCTGTTTTCAGTGTTTCCTGATTTCATTTTTGTACATATAAAGAGGAATTTCAATTATGAAAAATTTTAAAGATATAAAAATATATGTACTTTTATTTCCTGTCTTGAAGATTTTGAGTTGCAATATTATTTTCAGATTATTTCAAGTATGCTGTGTTTTGAAATGAGATCCCATTTTTCCCCATTATAAATTATTTTCTTTTTTTTTTTTTTTTTTTACTTAAATTCTTTTATTGGTACATTTTAGGTATACAACGCATTGAGTAAATTGTTTTCATAAGATTCTGATATTGGTTGTGGCCTAGTGCCTTGGGTTTTACAGATTTTTCTTTTAAATGCGAAACCTTTTCAACAAAATAGTGTTTGTCATCAGTTTGGTACTTAAACATTTATAATTACTGTGTAATTATAAACAAAAATACATAAAGCTTTGAATATAATTACGTAGCATAAAAGTTAAGGTTGTTCTCTATGATGGCATCTTAAAATTAAACAAAGCTATTACTAGGCCTGAAAAAAAAAAGAAATGCATAAATTCAAAATTATTTGACTTCACAATAAGTCAGCACTTCTGATCTAATAGAACTTAGCACTTAGGACTTCAGGCTACTGAGGAATTATGCTGAGCCTACATATGAGTACCTATGTGACGAAGTAGTTTTTCCCTAAAGGAAAAAAAATCATTTCATTATGCCAAGGCTGTCTTTCAGGGGAAAGCAATTAGGTTGACCAAAGAATGAGATTGAGGTTCAGTAGAAAGTAATTAGACTGACCATAAGAAATCACTAATTTTGTAGGTAGGTCAAAAATCAGCAATATCATATGATTCAACCTAATAGTTCTATACTTTTCTAAGCCGAGTTGGGGATCCACTTATGGAGAAAAAGAAGTGAAGGGAGAAGAAACAAATATTAAAACTCTCACAGGATTTAGATAATAAAATACCTGATCAGAATGTGTGAGGTTCCCAATAGGACCCAAGAAAACTATTCTGGCAGTTGTGGATCGAAACTAACATTATGATTCCATGTTTTCAGAATTGATCTTTCATCAGAGATAGGCATGGAAAGGAGTGTGGTGAGGCTGTGGGACCAAGGCGAAAGACTTTTCCTTACCCAAGATACTACAGTATGGAAACAACTACAGCATATCCTAAATTGAAAACACAAAGGCAGTAATTAAGAACTGAGTTATCAGGGTACATCTGCTCTTAGTCATTGTGGGAGATAAACGAAAACAAAGTTGTTATGAAAAGCAGTAACAGTGTGTCTTGTTCATACATTCAAATTAATGGAGAAAAAATAATGGAGATTTGTTTCTTTGATAATTATTTATTGTCTCTATACCACAGCACTGTAATTTAAGGGAAGAAAATTATCCATTGAATCTCCCCATTAAAGTAATGTATAACCGAAGGAATTTTTGTTAAAGCATTAGAAATATCTTGAATATCAAGTATCTTAAATACTACATAAAGCTATGCATTATACATTAATACAATTATGAGGATAAGTTATGAAACTAAAACAAACAGTCCCTGAAATGACTATTGAAGGCCTACACATCCTATACATGAATTACTTCTGAGTTTTGGACTTAGTGTCTGGTCCCTATGTAGGACCCCTCAAGAAGCATCAAAGCACAAAATTGAAAAAGAACAAATAGGCATTACAAGTTCTAACAGACATAACATCACTCATCAGTTTTGAACTTTTTACAACTCTTTCTTGGAACAAAGTTATTTAATATTTTGGGTAATTTCAAAACAAAATTTTATCTCATATTTTTGTTATAATGCTAAAATGTACCAAGTTCAATGTGTAACAATTACAAAGATGCCAAAGGCTAAATACAAAAAAATTGCAAAATTTACATAACAAATTTACAAAATTTACATTATGATTAAAGTCATTAACAGAAATTATTATGTATTCCATCCTATAATCTCATAAATCAAAGCTTTCAACTGCCTGGACTCATATGTGACTGTGTTCTTTCCAATATGCATTCTTTCTTCTTCAAGCGGTTGTTCTATAACAGCAGGTATATTTTTGCCGTGAAGTTCACAGTGTTCTAGAAACTGCACACATTCCTGAATAACACTATCACGAAGCACTATCATGTGCTTTGACATGTTTTCTAATAAGGAAAGGAAGCATCTTTTGGCATAGTACCAGGTATCAGTTCCCAGTTTCTTATTGTAAGGCTCCAAGCTTTTGATAACTCGAGAAATGCCAAAGTCATAATTTCCTTTGGCACAATAGAGTGTTCCTATCACCAAATTCACAATGCAGAGATGGTAGATTTTCTTATCTGGGTCAACATAGGACAGCTGCTCTTCCTCCTTTTCAATCTTCCTCATCAACTCCTCAGCTTCTTCATTTTGGCTGGTCATAATATAGGAAACACAAAGGTTCGCTAATACTATAGCACTGACATTCAGGATGTTATCGTAATGCTTCTTGACTATGGGTTCATAGAAACCAATGGCTTCTCTGTATTTATTTTCCTGCATGAACAGAACATGAGCTACATTCAACCTCCACACATCATGGTCATTACAGAATTCCACAGATTTGCGGAAGATCTTTTCCACCATTGGATAATTTTCAAGATTCCAGTAGATTTTTGCTTGGGCCATCAATACAGGAATGTATTTCTCAACAGTTTCGTCATACTCATTCAATGCCTTTATGATAGAATCATCAGCTCTACTGTGTCTTGCTTCCTGTACTTGTTTCGTGAGTTTCCAGAGCTGCTCAGTCAGCATCCCCGCTAGTTCCTCAAATTTAATGAAGGCCTCTTCTGGAGCTGTCTGGCAAGTGATCATGGCATCCAAGAAGTCATAGAGATAGGGTGTGAGGAACTTATAAGTCAAATGGACATTTTCTGCCAGAACATCTGCTGCCAGGTCAAAATACTCATACTTGCAGTACAGCAGCAAGAGGTTGCCAAAAGTCTCTGGGGGAAAAGGGTTCTGTTGGAGCAAAAACTGTAGCTTTTCAAATCCTTCTGTAGGCCTGGTATCCATGTTCATGAGTGCCTGGTTGTGCAGGGTCACTGGGTCCAACTCTTCCTCCGCCCTCGGTGGCATGTCAGTGAGGGTTTCCTGGGCTACCTGGTAGTTTTTCAGCTGGTACTCTATGGCTGCCTTGAGGTTGAAGGCTTCCACCAGAGCAGTCTGGTGGAGGACTAAGGTATTGCCAACGCTGCGGGCATCTATGCCCTCAGTGGTCGTGCCCACACCGAGCTCAGGGTGCTGACGGATGCCATGCTCAATTATGTCAGAGATATGCTTCAGAGATGAGCCATAGTGCCGACTGCTGTAATAAGCCAGCGCCAGGTTGTAGGAAAGGTCTGGCTGGTACCCTGAGGCCTGCAGGGCCGCAAAGAACTTAGAACACGCAGCTTCATAGTGTCCCTCCTTGTAGAGCAAACAACCCAGGTTGACCTGGCCATCGCGGTCGTTCTCTCCCCCACTCTCTTCTCCTGCTTCCCCACTCAGCAACTGCTCCACGAGGCTCCGGGCCCCTGGCAGATCGCCCTCGCTGTACTTGATAGCAGCTTGCAGGCGGAGGACCTGGCCGTGATAGGCTGGGTTATCCAGGAGGAGGAAGGCGACCCGAGTGGCCTCTGGATAAAGGCAAGCCTTGTGTAGAGCCTGGGCCTGGTACAGGCGGTACTGCTCGAGTTCTGGGTGCAGCTGGCTCAGCTGCTCATAGCACTCTGCGGCCAGCAGGAACTCCTGCAGGCGGTAGTAGCAGTAGCCCAGCAGCGACAGGCCGGCGCGGCTCTTCGGGCTCCGCTGCAGCTCAGTGGCCAGCAGCTGCACTGCCTCGGAGTAGCGAGAATCGCGGATGAGCCGGTACACCACCGCTGTGAACCCATCGGGGATCTGCGCGCAGCTCATTCCCGCCATAACCACCAAAATTGTTGTCTCCTCGTTTCCAAGGCAACGAGCCAACCGGAAACGGAAGTCTGTCCAGAAGTTTCTTTACACGGAAAGGAAACCGTTAGGAATAGAAATGAACCGAAGATATGAGTCTCTCAATTTCTTAAGCCTAGTGTTGAAATACTCAGGATTGAGGATGGTTAGGAATTGGGAAGACAGGAAACTTCAAGCCTTCCAGACGCTGAAACTCTACTTCCCGTCATGCACCGTTCTGGTCGCGTCGTCGCGCTGCATGCTGGGAGAAGTAGTTTCTACCTGTAGGACACACGCTTTAATGGATGTCACTCTCTTTTTTTTCTCTCTGCTAAAAGGATTGCTCACCGTTTTTGTTGTACCACTTCGGTCTCTGGCGAGACCAGGAAAGGTTTAGGATCCGAGATCTCTTCCTATGTTCAGTATTCACTGTACGGTGTCGTTTCGGATTTGGTGACAGGAACGTGACTGAAAAGTCGGGGGAGAGGGGGATATGCCTTTGGATTCCCTTGGAGTAAAAGTAGAGATTGTCCTCAAACTCTCCTGAGGGCGCACTTTCTAAGAACAGAATAGTGCAACGGCCAAGAGTTCTTACTTTCCTCGTTTCCAGAGGATGGAGGGGGGGGGGGAAAGTACTGTGTATTGACCTACTGAGAGGATTGATTTAGATCCAAACATCTCCCTCTCCCTTTTTTCATAAATGACAACTATTACTGAGCATATGTTGGCGTTTAATTTAGCCATTCCCACTGTTTCAACTTCCATACCAGGTAAAATCTTTGGGGAAATGCATGACCTTATCTGTTTGGAGGTTGAAAAAGACACAAGACTAACAAGTGCTCCTTTCCTATGCATTGTTACTTTTCTAACTCTGCCTCCAGGATATTATGTGTGATATGTGGATGAGAGAGAGACAGAGAATACTCAGTTTTTACTTTTCAAGCATGTAATGGTGTTTTTGGGTATTCTTGAGCTGATTTTAAAATGAATTCTTTTTCAATTGAAAACAAATTACCCACATCTCCTCCTCCCCTCTCTGGCCAGTCCCCAAATTCCTCCTTTGAAGATCTCTGGGCAGATGTGCTAGACTGTACAAGAATCAGTCTTGGTTTTCTTTTGTTCCTTTTTTGTACATTTGGAATAGATGCTCTAAATACCGTATTTCTATCTCAGGGCTAATTTTATATAATTTAAAAAATATAATAGTGCCCATGATGAGAGAGGGGGGAAACTTGGAACTTAATTATCCTATAAAATTATTTTGAATCACTAATAAAAAATATAGATTTGACTGAACCAGAGACTGCAGAATTTGTGGCAGCGTAAGTACATATTTTTAAATATTAGAGCAGTGCTGTACATAAGGTAGGAAAATACAAAAACGGTTTATCTTAGTGAGATAATAGTAAATTGTGTGGTTTCTCAAGATAATACAGATATTTCTCTTTTAACAACCTACTGGTTAACGACCATTCACATTTAACACGGAAGTGTCCTTTTTTTTGTACAGTTCGGTACATCTTGTTTATAGAGCCTTAATGTCTTTTTTTGTACAGTGCATTTTGTTTATATAGCACCGTGATTTTTGCTGATTGCACTGTACAATATAGGACTATAGTTTTTTATTGCTACACATTGCAGTACTGCATGTAAGAGTTATGCAAATAAAAGCAAAGTCATCAAGTTAGAGTTTTCTTTGCCCATTTCTTTGTTCTGAATATTATAATGCTATATACATTCCTTATTTAGCGACCAATTCAGCTAACGATCTAGCCGCAGAAACATAACTCATAACTCGGTCATTAAATGAGGAATGCCTGTAATCATACCATACGGTATGAGGCTGCATCATGTGCAGCGCCTCTGCTGGTGACCTGGGGCAGGGCATTGTCTTTCAAAGTCATCCAGGGGCCAGGTATTTAGCTCAGTGCTTCCACTGCCTGCCTTGAAGCCCAAGGTCCCAAGTTCGATCCCCAATACCAAAAAAAAAAAAAAAGTCATCCACCATTTCTTTAGACCTCAGCAGCACACAAGGAAAACATTCAAGTGAAAGCATGTCTTTGCTTTGTAATTAAAGACCCCAATACAAATTTTCCTCTTCAGCAGTATTGCTGCTTATAAACTTTTTGTATATATAAATTTTGGAGCTGACACCAACCATATTTACATAGTACTGTACTAGATTACTTACATACTAATCTTATAACTACCCTGAATGTTGCACATTACAGATAAAGAGCCTGTGGCTCAGAAAGGTTGAGTAGCTTGCCCAAGATCACACAGGACCATAGGAAATGGTTGAACCATGTTATCTAAAAGCTAAGTTCAGAGAGAAATAGTGCCTGATGAATTAACTCAATTCATGCATGGGCCCAACTTTGAAGTAATATTAGTGAGTTACTTTTAGAAAATTGTTGTCATTTTCGTGTTAAAACAACCAACCAATCTGATTTGGGCAGTAGATATTTGAAATTCCTGGACTGAGTTGTAATAGTGAGCAGGTATTAGGAAGTACTTAGGGGGTGGTGTAGTTCCCAATCATCTGTTACAGTTATAACTGCAGCCATATAAATGCTAAAACAACTGATTTCACATACATTCTTCTCTCGATGAGAATTTTGCCACATTTGTATTCTTCTGGATAGGACCAGAAAAGAAACCTCCTACTGCATGAATACTAAAAAAAGGGACAGACTATACACCGGGAGGGTTGAGCGTAGCTCTGGATCACTGCAGAAGATCACTAGAGAAAACAGCCAAAGAAGGGCACTTCCTATACCAGGACACTCTATACCAGGGTGTCTTTCAACTCAACCTCTAGCTGCAACCTTTCTGATCTTCGAACCAGAAACATATATGGACTAAGAGATGCTGGCTAATGCTGCTCAATAACCAGGGAGTAAGGGATATTATCCTTTATGCCAGCCTGGTTGACAACCCTTGGAAACTGCCCAAAAGGCTTGATATTTTCAAATCCTTATATTTTGAGCTGTTTCTTTGATAAGTTACTATAAATTAAGATAACAAGACAGAACACAGAAACAAGAAATTGCCTTTCATAGCTTTAGCCTTTTCCTCTGCATTGCAGAGTAGTTATATTTGCATCATGAAAAAATTCACCTTTAACTGACTTCCTGAAAATTATGAAAGATAAAAGGACTATTTGCTCTCCCTCAAATAACTTTGATCCCTGCAGGAATCAGCTGGGGTTCTTTTCTCTGTGTTGTTACCTGTCTATGAGCATGGGCAATGAAGTGGGCAGGAGGGAGGCTATTCAGTGTCTTCCTCCTTATTTCATGTGATGTTGTTCCAGAAGCCTGGCTTGCAAAAAAGTAGGACATTCGGCTTAGACAGATGGAGGGCAGGGTCATTTTCAAAATGAAATGAGTGCACCAGCCACACTGTGAAATTGGCATGGCCATCACTGCTACTGTGATAGACTGAGTTTTATTAGATCTGTCATAGGCAGTTGGGGAATAGATTGTTTTTTAGGAAGTAGGAGAGGTGGGCAGAGATCCTTTAGTTAACAATTGAAATTCTGAAAAGCAATAAACTATGTGGAATATTGTATCATAAAGGATCATTTTGCTTGCAATAGAATCTTGAAAAATCTGGAGCATATATAAAAAAATAAGTCTGTGATACTATTCCCTGCAAT
Source organism: Heterocephalus glaber (assembly GCF_000247695.1). Next base: position 14,674,743 of record NW_004624787.1, read on the forward strand.
AAGAAGGCATTTGGTGTTTGCAGTAAAATGATTTAATGCCTTATTGAAAGGAATTAGGCTCACAGGAAATGGTTTAGGGTTCATGTTGGATTTTGCTGAGTAAGGGAAGTATATTTGCCAAGTGGAATAATTTCATTTAGGCAAAATGAATAGAGGTGAAAAACATGATGTTTGGTTCTTAACATATTTATGTTTCTGCCTGCCAAGATATGATATGATAAAATCTCATGTGTAATCTATTTGGCAGTCTCTTTTAAAACTAATTGCAAGTGATTGTTTCTTATTTGTTTTGAAAAAAATATAGCCACTTAGCCTTGGTAAACATTGCTTATTTATGAGTATTTAAACCATAGCTATGGTCAGACATCTTCCTTAATAAACGAAAACCTTCTGCAAAACCCTTGTCATTTCAGTCTCGCATTCATTTCAGGCCATTTTTGTCAGGATGTCCAGTTTGGTCATCCTGGTTTCTCTATATTTTCTGGAAACCCGATTGACTTTTTGCCCCTGTGCATCCATTAATGATGATAGGACTCATCCTTCTGCCATAACCTCCTTTATTTTATACCTTACCAGTACTCAAAACAAGAAAGAAAAGAATAAATTAGTGCCAAGTTTGTAATGTAGTTGGCTGACCTTTAGGAGTATCTGTTCGATCTTTTAAGACTCTTAGAAAAGACACTACCAAATCAATCCTTCGGAACATTTATGCTAAAATGGTGAGAACATTAACCTCATTGTGAGATTAATTTTTTCTCGAGGAGTTCCATCTCTTTTAATAATTTTAATAGTATTATATCATTATTGATATACCTTGGTTTTGATCAAGTGGTTTCTGTTTTGGGATTTATAGTGTTATTATCCAAATTAACTTTACAAAATAAGATGGCTTATAAAAAGGAATTAGCAAAGAAGACACAATTGTGGGTACTACCATTGAAAGATTCCAGAGTTGGAGTTTGCTGTGGGATGTACTGGTGGATTTGTTACCCAAATTACCTTGAGTAATTTTTTTTTGCTGCTTTTACATCCAAGAGGCAAGAAAACTTATTGAAGTATCTCTTCTTTTCTCTAGGACTATTACCATTCAAACTCAGATATAGCCTGTATATCTGTCTGCATTTCAAAACAGCTACAAAAATAATAAATTGGATTGAAAGCATCTCTGATGTCCATGGTCAAAAGATTAGATTTCTAAGAGAAAAATACCATCAGCCTCTGAACACCTTTTCTGACTTGTAAAGTTTCCAAGCTGTTTATCTATGGCATCAGAGAGCCATCTATAATGCCTTTGATAGGTAGCCATTCAGTTGTCACAAGTGACCAGTTTTCATTTGACTATTGCCTAAGATGTTACAGGCCTGGTCTGATTTTAAGCCTTGAGCACAGTATGCACAGTTGCCTTACTGGATTATGCTAAGCTTAATGCAAAGAATACAATTAGCTCTCCTCCAACCACACCAGAATAAAGAGTAATTAAGAACTAGATGGCAACTGTCATGATATTTGATCAGTGATATAATTGCTAAGCTATTTTTTGAGGCTTTCTTTGTGGAGAAAATCTCATGTGTTACGGTACAGATTTGCAGGGCCAATGCTAGTAGACTGAGTCTAATCTAGAAAGCAGGCCATTCTCTGGACCTACCTCTCTGGTTGCCTTGCTGTTTCTGTTTCTGTTTGCTGGCTGCCACAAGGTGGGCAGCTTTCCTGCACTGTGGCCTTGTATCACCATATTCTGTCTCACTTCAGGCCCACAGCAAAGGAAACAGCTGACCATGGACTAAAGACTCTGAGCTGTGAGTCAAAATAATTCTGTCCTCCTGTAAATTGTCTTTCTCAGGTATTTGCTCAGAGCTACAAAAAGCTAACACATCTACAATCACTGTTTTCCAGTTTCTAAGACCGCTACTATCTCTTCCTGGATACTACTACTAGCCTCCTTGTTGGATCCTTCCAAAGCTTGTGAGGCTCTTATCTCCCTTTTTTGTTGAGGGATTTACTTTGAGGAAGTACGCTTTTACCACTTAAACCCACTTTACTGTTTCTTTCAGGAGATAATTTGTTGTGCAAAATAGAACTCCCAGTAGCTTCTTTTCCTATGCCATAGTTTGTGCTCCTGGCGTGTAGAAAGTTGTTGCTCACGCCAGTGACTCTTGCTGCCTTAATGTATGGGTGTGTCTTGGGTCTGTTTGGGAAGAAATATTTTCCATATATGGTATTAGACACTGAGAGTGATGCTGAGAACTTGTATTGAGTTAGTGACTTTCTTCTTGTGAAATATTTGATAACATTGTTTCATTTTATAAGTACTTAACCAATGGATCTCTATGCCATGTAAGGCATCTTTAGAGATAATTTTGTCCTTCTCTGGACTCAGCAAATGGAAACCTGCAGGCTTTGCCTTCTATTAATAAAGAATCTAAGAAATAAACAAAAGGAAATAAAAAACATGGAATGGATCTCAGGTAACATACATATTTGAAAGAGGTAAATTCAGTATAAAACCATCTGATATCTAATCCCTGTTCCACCATCACCAACATTGTAGCCATGGAAAATGTTTTCAACCTTTGAAGAATCATAATTCTTGTATAGCGAAAAAAAGGGTCAAAAATTCTATGAAATTTAATACGAGAGTTTAAGATCACGCAAAAGCATAATAGATACTTAGTGAATTTTAACTGTTATTATTTCATGAACAGAGCTATTGAGGATTTTTTGGAATCTTACTAGGGTATCTTAGGTTTAAACAACTATAGCCACAAATTATTAGCTAAACATCTTCCATCTAAGAGGAGATGTTCTCTTAGTACTTCAGATGTTATGTTCCTAAGAGTTTCTGATGAACTCCAAAATGTAGAAGGGTAATTATCTGGTATAAATAAATTATCTGCCTTCGTTAAACCTGCTTATCTAAGAAATGAAAGTTCTAAGTTATTTTATTTTGTTCATTCAACAAATTAGTGAGTGCTTCCTCTACTTAGGACATTTTGTATTCTGGAAGATCAAGAGCCTTCAAGAAATTTACAGGGCCAGGGATTTAGCTCAGTGGCACTGTGCCTGCCTCGCAAGCTCAAGGTCCTGAGTTCGATCCCTGTTACCAAAAATAAATAAATAAAATCAGAACCCAGGTAATAATGCAGTGCCTTAAAAGTGATACAGTACCATACAGAGGTTCAGAGTTACAGTGAAAACAAACACTTGTTTGGCTAAGCAGTGGTTTGCAACCCTATCAGATAGCCCTTTCATAAAAAATATTTTCTAAGGCCTTCTTTACTACCTTTTTTGAAATGAAATGTACATATTTCTATATAAATATCTGTTTATATTATATAACATGTATATAAATATACATTTATATTATATGAATTATATACATTTTAATAAATATACAATATATGTGAACATACATTTACATAAATATATAATACATACTATCTTACAAACATAATTTATTTTCATTTCTCTTTCTTCTTTTTTAAATATCCCAGATACATAAACTGATTAATCATAATTTTAGTTATTGATCTATGCATGGTCCTCTTCTAACCTTCCACCTATTTGGTTAGGCAGCCTTATTTTATTTTATTTTATTTTATTTTATTTTATTTTATTTTATTCACATCTTTTTAAATAGTGCCTGTTGGTTATACAGATTGAAGGGCTTCATTCTGGCATATTCATACATGTACATAACATGCTTTGGTCCTTTTCACTCCCCACTGCTTGTCCTGACCTCCTTCCCTGGTTTCATTATTTTAGAGAGGTTCAATATAGAATATAGTTTTGATCATATCCTTCCCCCCATTACCCACCCTTGCACCCCTCCCCCTCATTCTTCTCCTCTTAGCTAGTAATCTTCCTTCTTTGGGGAAGTACGCTTTTACCAAAGATTACTTTTTTGTAATCTCTTTTAGATTCCACATATTAGGGAGAGATAGCTTTAAGAGTGTAAGGAATACCAGTGAAGCCATTACTCACTGTGTTAGTCACCTTTCCATTGCTAGGACAAAATACCTAACATACAGTTTAGAGGAGGAAGGATTTATTTTGGTTCATGATTACAGACGTTTTAGTCCATGGTTAGTTGGCTACAAACAGAAACATTGTGGCAGAAGGGCTTGGTAGAAAAAGCTGCTCAATTCATGATAGCCAGGAAGCAGAAAGGGGCTGGTGGGGACAAGATATACCTTTCCGATCTCCCTCAACTAGGCCACACTTCTAAGAGCACATTCAGCTATGAACTCATCCATGGACCCCCTATGATCCAATCACCTTTCAAAAACCTCACCTCTGAACAGATTTTGGGGGCCATTGTAGATCAAATCATGACACCCATAAACTACTTCTGACTCTGAAGATTCCTTCTTAACCAACCTCTTATCTCCCTTGTCCTATGTAACCATTACCTTGAATCCTGTGTTTTCATTGTTTTGCATCATATATAATGTGTGTGTGTGTATATTTGTACATATAGTTTCCCTGTATCTTTTCTTTCTTTTTTTTTAGTACTGGAGATTGAACCCATGTTAGGCAAGTGCTCTACCACGGAGCTACACTCTCAGCCTTTTCTTTAAAATTTTAATTTAATTTTTAAAATACAACACAGAGTCTCTCTGTGTTGCTTAAGCTGATCTTAAATTAATGATCCTCTTGCTTCAGCCTCCCACGTAGCTGGGACTACAGTGTATCACTGCACAAAGCTGTGTGACTTCTTGAATGTATTTTCATTTTAATTGTTTCAGCTTTATGAAAACAGTTCATATACCATACATGGTTTTCACCTTATGTTTTTCATTCATACAGTTGCATGAGTCATTATGGATTCATTAGCTTTACATATTGAATATACCACGTTTTACTCACCTATCTCCTATTGAAGAGCTTTTAGGTTGTTTCTGTTTTTGTTGTGTTGTAGATTAGTTAATACTTCTATTAAAAGTTAGTTAAGAAGCTATCTTACAGCTGCTTAGGCATACAAATGTCCACAGCGAAACCTTACAACAGGACACAACATTTGTGTATGCCTTTTGGTGCACATATCCAAGAAATTTGCTGGCATATATTCTTAGAAGTGGAATTATTGTATCATTAAAGTATTTAAATATGTAATTTTAGCACATAAATCTAACTAATTTCTACAGTAATTGCCCTAAATTACATTCCCAGCAATGGATAAGTGATTTTATAAATCTAAATCTTTTCTAACACCTACTATTTTTAGAACTTAGGTTTTTTTGGCCATTTATACTTCCTCTTTTGTGAAGAATCTGTTTTGTCTTTTACTCATTTTTTTCTGTGGGGTTGTCAGTGCTTTTAAAAAAATGATTTGTAGGGGCGGGATTTAGCTCAGTGGTGCTGCCGCCTGCCTCGCAAGCAAAGGGTCCTGAGTTTGATCCATAGTACCAAAAAAAAAAAAAAGATTTGTAGGAGTTCTTTATGTACATATATGCTGGTCCTTTATCAGTGTGTGAGCTGCAAACATTTGCCACTTTGTAATGTTTCACTCTCTTTAAATTGAAGTATTTATTTTCATATAATACAATTTATTACTCTTCTCCTTTATAGTCAGTGTTTTATTTCTTATGTTTAAAATTTTCTTTACTCTGAATTATAGTAATTGTTTGCTGCTTTGTTTTTGCTTTTAAATTTTTAATCTATTTGGAGTTGATTCTTTTATTTGATGTGAGGTAGAGATTCATTTTAATTTTTTTTCAAATAGATAACCATTTTTTTCACGGCTCTACTTATTGAAGGGTCTCTTAGTTGAAGAGGTTGAGTAGCATTCAAGGTAGCAGTCCTGAGAAACAGAGAGAGTTTCAGAGCAAAGATAACAACAACAAAACAAGCATGAGCTATATTTGTAGAATGTTTTCTTGATGAAGTTAGGAAAGTTTTTATTGTTTGTTTTCTTGCTTTTTTGTTTGCTTACAGGGTGCCGGCGCAGGCAAACGTTAGTTAATACCTGTCTCACAACTCTTAGACTGGTGTAGTGCAACACTGCTAACACACTTGCTTTCTTTTTGGACAAATCATCTAGAGACTAAATGAAGTTCTGAGAACATGAACCAATAAACCAAAGTAATAAATCCAGCTTTAATGAAAATGAAACAGGTTCCCTACATTTCACTTTAAACTGCAACTTTATTAAGTACATTGTATGTATTTTATTAAGCACATTTGTAATAACTTTTTTCAATTGACAAATGTTTCCTATTTTACTTTGCCCCTGTTCATGACTTAGATCCTTTTTAAAAATAAAAATTTGACTTTAAAAGCATAGCTATGATTTCTAAGTAGCAGAGAAACGGAGAAAAAGTCCCAACTTGGTTATATGATGACTAGCCTGACCTAGCTGGAAATTGTGTTCTTAGGTAGGGGATCTCTAAACCATGTTTCCATTTGCTGACTCTGTCAGTAGGGAGTGGAGGCATGGGGTTATTTATTTACCCATCTAGAAATTCACTTCTCTGTAAGTGTAATGATCTAACTAGCAATTCCCTGAAAAGTGATATGGCTAGTGTTGTAGCCCATCTGTAAAGGAACGGTGTTAGGAAATCCTTGAAGGTCCATAGCCAGTTTTGATGATGGAGGGGCATGTTCAGATTATGTGTTTCATAGTGTAAGTTTGTAAAGGGCTTTAACCTGATTCTAAACACAGCACCTCTGAAAATTTACAATCTTATTGAACTCAGAGGTCGACTGTGGCCAAGTCATACTCTTACAGTGTTTAGATTAATTTTTTTTACTGTTAACATATTCCAGGATTCTTCCATCCTAGAGTTGCCAGATTTTGCATATAAAACTACAGGACATCCAGTATATATACAGTAAGTATATTTAAGATGTACTTATATTGAGAAGTCCTTCATTGTTTATCTGAAATTCAAATTTAGCTCGGCATTCTATAGTTTAAATGGCAACCCTCCCCAATTCCAATATTTCATACTCAGTTTCTGAATTTATAAATTCTCTCACATCTCACTTCTCATGATATATGTCCCCTTTAAATCTCATAACTAAAACCGTAGAAGACATTCCTTTTTCTTACTTTCTCTGAACACCATTAGCACCAGAAACTGGATAGGAATGTTGAGGGGGATGTATGTGAGAAGGAGTGTGCAAAGGAAAGCCATAAAACTCCACATCTCTTTCTTATTCCAGGTACAATATGTAACTGTGTGTGAAAAAGATCTTCATTTCATTTCGATGCCTCTATATGGAACACACTTTGATATATTCAGCTAATTAGTCGTGATAATCATTAATTAATAATGATCATTATTTTTACACTTATCCCTTAGGGATTTCTATTAATGAATTTGCTTGCTTCACCAAATGAATTTAATTCAGCTCCTTTTATTTATTTATTTATTTTTGGTTTGTTTGTTTGTTTGTTTTTGGTACCCGGGATCGAACTCGGATCCTTGTGCTTTCAAGGCAGGCAACAGAACCACTGAGCTAAATCCCCGGCCCTCAGCTCCTTTTAATATAAGATTGATATCCATAGCAGAATAAACAACTTTATACTAAAAAAAATAGTATCTCATCTAAAAAATCTGTCATGTCCTACATGGGGGGATCTCCTACTTTCTCCTTTCTTCAGGTCACAGATTCCCCACTCTCCTGTTGGGCCATCTTTTCTTATCGTTTCTTCTCAGCTCTCCTAGTTTATCTCCATAATTAGGCCCAGTCTTCCTCCAGTATTGCTCCTGGAAACTAAAAACTTTTTACTTAGCCATTTAGTCTAATTCAAGCCCTAAGGACCATCATGCTCAGTCAGAGTGGCTTATCAAAATGTTTGGCAACAAAAGACAAGTCTCCACCAGGTCAATACAGTTCCTGGCTCCTAAAACAATTTCCCTCTCCTCTATTGCTACTAAAAGAAACAGAGATGAAGATTGAAAATGCCAGCTTTGGGGTCGGGGGTTTAGCTCAGTGGTTTCCCTGCCTGCTGTGCAAGCGCAAGTACCCAAGTTCGATCCCTGATACCCCCCTAAAAATAAATAAAATAAGAAAATGCCAGCTTAGCCATGGAGCATCCCTCCATGGTCCCTTGGATTTATTTTTAGCCACTGTATAGAGGGGTGAAGATCAGAAGCTGTTGGCAACGCTCGGGAGAAACTTCACTGGGCCTGGATAGAGAAGCCTAAGGCAGGTGATCAGGCAAGGCTCTGATGAGAAAGGAGTCTTCCTCTGCCTTTCTCAGCTTTCTTTTGGTATCTGGAACAGAAGAACCCTTGCTGGCTTCCAGGGGCAGACACCAGATTCTTCCTCCGAGTGGTCCCCTCTTCAGAAGGACTTGTATGCAACTGGAGGGTTGTGGGCACCACTGAAGAAGGGGAAGGGGGCTTACTCTCAGCGGCCTCTTTTGTGGACCTCTGAGGCCATCATGTGGGTCCCCCAGGAATAGCTAGGGACACACTGGTGAGGTCTTTGGAGGAGACTTAATGAGCTGGACTACTCCATAGGCAGCCTCACCTTATAAATTGGCATCTGTTATGTTGAGAGAAATGCATTCCTATATGATTTTCTAGTATTGTTTTTAACTAGATGATGGAATATAAAGACAATGACCTTCTGTCAAGGAAATAGTTGCATTGCTTCTAATAGATTATGACAGGTCTCTCTCCCTGTTTTTACAGATAGGTTAATAATGTTGGTAGCTTACAAATGAGAATCCTTGGGCAATTATGAAGATCAGCTAGCCCACTGAGACAGGGACTGTGAGCTCTATTAGTTTATTCTACCTTCATGAGTCTACAACTACACCCTTTTCATCATTCACTGAGATGTTTTACAAAGCACCTCCCATCTCCTAATTATTTGACATATACAAGAGGATTTTGAATGTATTCACCACAAAGAAGTGTTAAAAGTTTGAGGTGATGTCTATATATTAATTGCCCAATTTTGATCACTATCCAGTGTATGTATGAATCAAGACATCATATTGTACCCCAAAGGTGTGTACAGATATTATGCCATGAGAAAAATGAAATACATGTAAACAACATAGCAAACACCTCCCAGAGAAGAATAACAAGCGAACCAACACACTGAACTATTACTAGCATAGAATAAGAAATCTGGCAACCAAGACCTATGTTTCATGGTCGTAGGAGAATCTGTCTCCTCTTTCCTAGGAGCCACCTTCGTTTTAGATCAACAGGGTGACTCCAGCCATCTAGCTCAGAACTTTGGGGAGGTGTGTGGAGGCAGAAGCTGCCAGCTCTGGGTGGTCTCATGAGAAGCAAATCCATTTGGGGGATGGACATTTTTAAAACCTGCCACATATGTTAGCTATTTTTATGGCAATTAAATTGTTGGGGGATCTGAGAGGTGAATGCTCATAATTAAACCTTTCACAATAAACCATGTGGAAAATCATCTCATCCAACCTCTGGAGGTCAAAAGCTGCAGAAGCACGCTGCCTTATTCCACAAAGAAGAATTAATTCTCTTTTCAACAGCTTGCTTTTTCCTTTTTTTTTTTTATAGACTGGGGCTCAAGATTGGGGGTCAAAGGTGAACTGTGTGACTGGGCAGCAGCAGGGCTGGACCAAATTGAACCTAGTGAGAGCTTTTCCAGGAACTTCTAAAGCAGCATTATTCCTGTAACACCTTCATGCCACCCTCAGAAAGTAGATATTCTTCCTAAGGAATATAAGGGGGGCAAGGAGAGGAAAATAGTTATGCTTTTCTACAGGACAAAGAGATAGATAAGGCACCGAAGTCAGAACAGGATTTCACAGTGAAATGCTTGGGGTTTAAGGAGTATAAAAGACATGTATGGGCCGGGGATTTAGCTCAGTGGTTCCAGTGCCTGCCTCTCAAGCGCAAGGTCCCTAGTTCGATCCCCGGTACCAAACAAAACAAAGCAAAACAAAAACAAAACTAAAAGACATAGTATGATCATTTGAGTCATGTGCATGGAAAAACACAGATTTCAGAATACTGAAGGAATCTCTCCATTTTCTCCTCAGAAAATGTAATGGTTTAACTGAACATAAATACCTGTAAGGTTCTAGGAGATACTCTTATTAATTTGCATGCTAAGGACTTAAGAGTAAGTTATTTAGCTACATGAGAATCTAGAAAGTCATTACAGTTTTTTTTTTTAAGCCTCTGGGCCCCAAAATATTTGAAACTTAAAACTTCTGAAGAATGACTAGTGTTTATCTCTGAAGTTTATTTTGAAAACTGCTATCATTCATTTATTTCTGGAATAGGTTTCTAATGAAGCCAGCATGCTTCATTCAATGGTTTTTCTTTAAAAAAAACTTTTTAATTTAATTGTTTTAAAATTTGAGATTTAGAATACCGCTAAACAGCATGAAATGTGTGCTTGGAACTATTGAAGGAGAAAGAGTAGGGTTGATATCCACAACCAGAACTGCTTGGATCTCAAGTAGCTGTGAAACTGTCACTGTCATTTTTACTGTGTGATGGTCCAAGATCTGTCTGAGGAATGACACAGGTGTTCAAGCTGTGTCCTGGGATCCTGGGTGCAAACCCAGGCCAATTCTGGTGGATGAAGGTGTATGGACAGTACTTCCATTTGCCTGATTCTTTTTTTTTTTTTTTTTGTATATCCTTTTATTGGTACATTTTAGGTGTACAATATAATGACATTCATCACTGGAGATATGCACCTTTACATACTCTCTTGTTTCTTATTTTTTCCCCTTCCCCTGTCTTCCTTTCAACCCCTCCATCCCTCCCTATTTACAAAGACTTTGTTTCCATTTTTCCATTTTCTCATATTAATCCCATTCCCCTCTTTCCTTTCCCCTACCCCTCCCTTCCCCCTCCCCTTTGCCCTTTTCTTCCTATTTCACATTATCTATTATACCTTTTAGTCCTTATTTCCACTTTCAGTTTCTCACATGAGAGAAACTATTCGGTATTTACACATGTGTGTCCTATTTATTTCACTTAAGAGTATTGCCTCATCCATTTGCCTGATTCTAAAATGCCTTCATTATGTGGTTCATTTTGTTGAAGGATGGTTTATGATCAACAGAAGATGTGATTGACAGTGAAACCATTACATTTTCCGAGGATAAAATGAAGAGATTCCTTCAGTATTCTGAAATCTGTGTGTTCCATGCATATGACTCAGATGATCATACTGTGTCTTTTACACTCCCTAGACCACCCTTCAAATTGACAGACCTAAATTTCACATCTCAGCCAATTGTTGAGTTAGATTCAGGAGCCTGAACAAACATTCTCAGAGCAAACCTCCAAGATCTTGGTTGTGACACTTCCAGGCCACCCTGCTGGGCAGGGTCATAGGGAGTATCTAGCACAAGCTTCTCACTTTACAGAGGTCGAAACTGAAGGTTAGAGAGGTAGAAGTGACTTTCACATTCAGAAACTAGGTCAAAAACCAAGATCACCTGAATTCAAATTTCAGGTCTTTCTCCTAATGGTTGTATATTTTGGGACCAGTCTTTTATTCATTCCAGAGCTGCCATTTCTCCCAAAAATAAGGCCTTAAGGTGATTTAATATAGTTTTCCTTTACTCCCAACCTTCCTTTGTTTTTTTCTATGGCACTATATCTTTTATTTCATTCATTCATTTGTTTATTCATTCATTCCATAGTAAGGAATGGTTGCTTGGAAGCAGCTGCCCACCATGGACCCTATTTTGCAGTCTACTCCCCTGGCCTCTCACCCTTTGCCTGTGGTGGGGCCAGTTCTTACCAATGGGATGTGCTGGGAAAAGCAGCATTTCCAGGCAGAAATAATTAGGAAGTAGGTGATTCTCTCTTTCCTGCTGAAAGGACTCCAAGATCCTCAGAGTCAGTGAAGGGATATGACAGAAGGAACCTGAGTCCTGAATCACCCCATAGAAGGCTGCCTGATGAACAACTGCACTGGACCATTATGTGTACAAGAAATAAACTCCTATGTCTTAATTTTTCTTATTGTTAAAATAACTACTGAAGGGCCGGGGATTTAGCTCAGTGGTTCCAGTGCCTGCCTCGCAAGCACAAGGTCTCAAGTTCGATCCCCGGTACCAAAAAAAAAAAAAGAAAAACTACTGAAGTCACACAATAGGCACTTATTGAGTGCTTATTATATGCATATTATGCTGGATAGTAAGGGTCCATCAATGAATAAAACACAGTTCTTTCCTGGTAGTTCAGTGTAGTAGGATGAAACATAGAGGGATGCATAAAACTGTAATAAAGAATAAGTGCCATGATAAACATGGGATATTGTGAGAGAACATAGCCTTGGGATTTCAGGAAAGACTCTCAGTAGATGTAGTATTTAAACTAAGCTTCTGATGTTATGGACTTAATGTGCCCCCCTACCAAGTCACATGGAAGCCCTTATCCTCAATTGGATGATGACAGTATTTGGAGATATAGAATCTATGGGAGGTAATTAGGGTCAGATGAAGTCATGAGGACCAGGCCCTCATGATGAGATTAGGGCTCTTATATAAGAAGAGGAAGATTTCTCTTCCTCTCTCTGTGCCACATGAAGACACAGTGAAAGTCATCCAGGTACAAGCCAGGAAGAGAGCCCTCACCAGAGCCTGGTGCTGGTAACTTAATGCTAGACTTCCAGCCTCTAGACTATAATAAATCCGAACTTACTAAGTCTCTGGTATTTTGTTGTGACTGCCTGAGCTAAGACAGATGTGTATTTCTTTCAAAGGGACAACTCTTTGCAATGACCCAGAAATAGCAGCGAGCAAGACTTACTCAAGGAGCTTGGTGGCTGCAGATGAGCATGGAGAGGTAAGGTGAGTCTGGTGCGCTGGGAGAGTCTCACAGTACAGTGAGGCTTTGGATAGGGTTCTCAGGAAGATGGTTTCTGTCATGTACAAGTCTTATAAAGGACATCCAAGAATTATGGAATGCCCCATGGGGGCTGTGCATGGTCCAAAGGTTAGTGAGGCAGCAGAAGTAAGGGACTGACATGCAAATGGCATTAGTGGCATCATAGTTTCTTTAACAAAGAAGATATCCAAATACTATTGTTTTGTAGATCTGTTGGATGTGACATGGCTTGGCAAGGAGAAAAGGCAAGCAGCTTTGAAAAATATAATTCACTCACCAATCTGTTAAGCAGGCATGGACTTCAACTCCCAAATTCACAGGGATGCAACACTCTGACCCATGAGGTCGGCCAAGACAATAAAACGTGCTTCAGGGCCACAGTAAGACTGTGGGTCTAACACTGGTGAACTCCTCACTCCACAGAGAGAAGACGTTATTTGCATTATAATTTCTGACCTGACAAATAACTACAAAGAATAAATAAATACATTTTCCAGTAAGCATCATTTGGTAAACTTTTTAATTGTTTTTATTCTAGGTTTTCCTCACCCTAGACCTTCACAAAAGAAGGAAGACAAACAACAAAGTGTCCCTTCTCCCAAACCTTGTCTGATCTTTTCATAATTCAAGATCGGAAAGCTGCTGTAAACCCCAGCCTCCGTGGTGTGCTTATTCCCCGTGTGTGCTTGGCAGAACAAACAATTCCATTTACCAGCACGCCAGTGAGCAGGTGGTAATAAATAAAGCTGCCACCCTCTGCTTGCCCACCGTGTTCAAAATGACACATTGGACAAGTAGGTCTCCATTGCCTCCACTTTTTCTACACAAAGGCTAAAAATGCAGTAAATCTTAATTTCTAATATAAACTCCAAATACAAAAAAAGTCATAGGCCAGTTTAGACCATAGTGAATTTGATGCTCAGTTGAATGCTAAAGAGGTAAAGCCATGGGAACGGAATCCAGCAGTCACCCGGGTGTGTAGTTTCTGCTCTTCTCTCCTTGAAGCAAGCTTGCCTTTGTGAGACAGCAACTTTACTGGAAAATAAAGATGCTAGTGCAGGCAGAGCCAAGGCAACATTTCAAAAATGGTAAACTTGGAACTGCAGAACTCCAGAATTTAAAAAAAATTTTTTTTTTTTTGTTTATTGATACAGGGTCTCGCTATGTACTTTAGGCTGGCCTTGTACTCACTATATAGCCTAGGCTGGCCTTGAACTCATGGCAATCCTCCTGCCTCAGCCTCCTGAGTACTGGGATTACAGGCGTGCACCACCATGCCTGGCTTAAAATGTTCTTTTGTTCTGATAGTTCATTAGTAGTTAGCTTGGCACAGAGCTACTGTACCAAGTCCATGCCATATTCTTTCTTCTGTTCTCACTGAGCCTGTACATTTTCTTTTCAGCTCTCACACTCTGAAGTCAAGGGCATTCTTTTTCCTTTTTACTAACAGGAGAGTTAAGTTTGAGTTACCCATGGAATGCTGGGGCATGAATGAATGCTGTTCAAGAGTGAGTGAGCATGCATCATCTTGTTGATCTGCAATGATGGAATCCTTTCCCTGGCACCCAAAGCCATTTTAAGACCTGTTCACATCTACTCATGGATCTTATTTTCAGCCCTTTTGCTTTGTTCACTCTGTGCTTCCACCTCCTTGCCCAATGTCCTCTGATCCTACCCCTTCCTGCCTCTGTGCCCTTGCTGTAGGTCAGCTGTGAACTTTGATTGCCATTCTCTCTAACCTCATCTAGTATTCTCTACCAAGTCATGAATCCAGTTCAAATTTCACATGTGCCATGAAGCCTGTCCTGAGCCTTCCTGAAGTGGAAGTCATCTTTCCTCTTCTGACCATCTAATCTTCATTATTAAGTCCAGGAAGTCTTTGTTTCAAAGATGTTCACACCAGGATGGTTATAAAGGCAAAGAATAAGAAGCAACATAAATGCCCATCAGTAGTAGCATGGCAGTTAAGTTATTGTATTCTTATATATTGTGGCCAATAATGCAGGTATTAACCATGTGATAGTGATCTAAACATTAATTATTTTGAAAAGATGGTGTCAATAGATTGGTAAGTACAAAGACAAATTTCTTTGTCTTGAGAAACAAAGATACTTTAAACATTATCTGCTTTAACTATTAGTGGTTTAAGTATCTCTCCATACTCTTTACCTGCCCATTCAGGACCCCATCCTCTGACCCCAGAAGTGGCACCAGGTTGTTTCTGAAAGTCCCCAAAGGGTAAGAGAGGGAGGTTCCCATCTCCCCACAGCTATAGTCACTATGCTGCACCCGAGGTTTCTTTGTTTCACTTTGTGTGGAGCCCATCACGGAAAGGACGTTGACATTCCCCAAGCCATCAGTCTGGGAGCTGCCACTGGGTCCCATTTGGTACAGCAGTCTTTCCGACCCGCCCTTCCTCATTCTCCGTATGTGGTGAGGGTCTTCCACATGCCAGCCCACAGGACATGATCTTTCTCCTGAGAAGGCTCTCACACTATCCAGGCTCCCACTCCCTGATTCTGCATGGAAGCTCCTTTGTAGCTATAGGACCTTGGGACTCTGCCTTAAAGTAGGCATGTGGACAAAGTGCTCAGTGAGAAGGTCTGGCTCAAAACCCAGCCCTGCCACTAACAAGCTTCCCATGTTGGGGATAAGTCATCCTCTCTGAGGCTCAGTTTTTTTTCATGTAAAATGGGAATGATGATATTATCATATGGCTTTGTTGTGAGATATAAATGAGATATAAATATCAAAGTTATCCATACATCATAAAAATCTCCCGCTAAGGCCATTATTGAACACATACCCAATCCCACCTCTCCTACAACCTCTACTGGGATATCTGCCAATCTGTATGGCTTCTGAAAAATTTAAAGCTGTAGTAGTTTTTAAAGGGAAAAAAATTAAAAGGCCCAGGATGGAAACAATACCCACCCCATGTGACTTCACACATCTGACCTTCAGTTGACACCCAGATGGTGAAGGACCTGATGTCAGCCTTGACCCTGACTCAGGATGTTTCTAACCTTATCAGAAGGACCCAGGTGACAGCACCTCAGTGGACCAAATTACCAAGCTCTTGGTAAGAACTCACAGCTCATCTTGAGTTTTTAGTCTGTCCCCGAGAAGGGATCTAAAAATCCACTACCTCACATGTCAAATAAGTGCTCTCTGCCAAAATATAAGAATATGAGCTCCCAGGAAAGTGAGGATTTGAAGCAGCAACTCACACTCGGGAAAATTGAGGCATATTAACAAAATATTCCTTCTTCACTGCAGAGACTTTCTGGGAAGAATGATGTATTCCAAATGCTGTGATCACTTTTGTGTATGTGGATCCCTGTGTGTGTTCCCTGTGGAATGGGTTTTTCTGTGTGTGTGTGTGTGGGGTAATCAGTTATAGCTATGAGGGTTTAACAGGTTCCCAGAAGAGCCACCACATTGGGTAGAAGGTGTTAGGTCTTGATCCCTCATCACACACGGAGAATGAGGAAGGGGGGTCAGGAAGACTGCAGTACCCAGTGGGACCCAGTGGCAGTTCCCAGACTGACAGCTTGGGACATATCAATATCCTTCCCATGATGGGCTCAACCAAGAGATGAAGCAAAGAAACTTCTTAGCGTGTTCAGGAGCAGGTGTAGCATAGTGACTGTAGCTGTAGGCAGATGGGAACCTCCCTCTCTACCCTTTGGGGACTTTCAGGTTTATTTAAACTTTGTCTCCTCCCCCCACCTCAACCTATTAGAATTTCAACCCTTTGGCCTATAACTCCAGTTGTATTATTTGCATCTGTTTGGGGGCTACATCCACTATCATTCCTGGCCTTTCATCTCTCTTATCATTCTCTCTCTTGGAGAGAGCCTTTCCTCTCCATTGATGAAGAGTTTGGGCATGGGTGGAAACACTTGGCATATTCAGGTACTTGTGATCCCCTTCTCCTGGAGTCAACAAACTCCTGGGTCTTTACTGTGATGGCCCAAATAGTTGGCTTTGGAGCAGCACAGATCACTGTCATGTGCACAGCTTGCATTTCAAGCCCAGCTGTATTCCAAGTCTTCTCCAGAAGCTCACTTTGGGTTTTCCTGCTGTTTGCTTTGCATTTTGAATCCTTAATGACAATTTGGTTGACGGAAAATTCTCTCTCATATTTTCTTGACTTTGATTTTAAAATAATACACATTTACTAGAGAAAATATGGAACATAGAGATATGAAAAGCAAAATATAGTAGTCATATGTTTACCTGAGACAACTGTTAATAATGGGCACATCTCTGGGTCTCTCATTTAAGAACTAATGGTCTAGGCCGGGGATTTAGGGCAGTGGTTCTGCCACCTGCCGTGCATGCGCAAGGTCCCAAATTTGATCCCTGGTACCAAAAAAAAGAAAGAAGGAACTAATGGACTATTTAACAGAATTAGACCAACGCATTTATGCTCTTTTCCAAAGGCTTTTTCTTTTTTTCTCTTTTCCACTTACTACATCAGAGTCATGTTACTCTGCCTGCTTAATAAGGCTCCTTCTTCTATACAGTTCCTCACATTCACAGAACACTGTGAGCTCCTGTCTTCAACAGTAGCTCCTATATCCAGTCTTCTTTGCTTACCTTGTCTGGCTTTGGTTTGGAAGCAATGGCACAACTCTTGGGACTATGTACAGACTTACTGGAGTCACCCAGAAATCCCCATATGTGAGCTATCCCAATTCTATGTACTCACAGAAGGAACAATGTCAGCACAAAAATGTAAAATAGTATCATGTCAAAAAGCACCTAAGAAATTCACCCAGGTCCTCAGCTAAGGAACTTGCCCTTTGGATCCATTCATTTCTTTCTCTAATCACTCACAGTTTGAAATATCATTTTTGTCATTCATTCATTCATTCATTCACTTAAATAGACTGTTTTCTTAGAAGTTCTAGGTTTATAGTTGTATTGGTCAGTTTTTCCATTGCTAGAACAAAATAACTGGTGTCTTCCACATATAGGAGAAAGGTTTGATTTGGCTCAAGGTTTCAGTCCACGGTCAGCTAGCTCCAAGGTAGGAGCATCAGGACAGAAGGGCATGGTGGAGCAAAGCTGCTACTTCATGGCAGCTGAGAAGCAGAGCTCAGTGGAAGATCCCTAGAGGAAAGGGGCCAGTCACCAGCCATAGTCCCTAAAGTCATGCTCCCACAACTCATCCAGACACTAAGTGTGTTATGCTAATCTGGGAAGCATTCAAGCCACTCAAGTTGGCAATAAGCTTAACTGCCTCAACAGCAAAACTGAGCACAAAACACAGAGTTTCCATATGCTGCTTCCCCTGTGCTCTCATTCACCTCCCTTTCCCCATCAATATCTGGTGCCACAACGACACATGGGGTACAGTCCCTATAGTGCCTGAACCAACACTGACATCATGATTGACAAAAGCCCATGGTGGTTTATGAGTACATTAGGGTTCATTCTTAGTGTTGATCGATCGATCTATCTATCTATCTATAGAGATATATGATATATATCTTATATGTATCATATATATCATACATATATCTATATATATGTACGATAGTTTGAATATTTTTGTCCCCTCCAAAATTCATGTGCTTGACACTTAATCCCCAAAGCAGCAGTGTTGGAAAGGTGGGGGCAAGTGGGGGTGGTTCTTAATGGATTAATGTTCTTATAAAAAGGGTTTTTGAGAATGGGTTTGCTTGGTTCTGTTCTTCTGCCACTTGAGGGTACAGTGTTCACCCCCTCCTGCCCTTTGGCCTTCTGCTATGGAAGGACACCCCCCCCCACGCACATAAGAAGGTCCTTATCAGATATCAGATGCTGGTGCCTTGATCTTAGATCTCCCACCCTCCTGTACTATTAGAAACAAATTTCTGTTTTTTATAAATTACCCAGCCTCAGGCATTCTGTTTTAGTAGCATGAAATGGATAAAGACAACATGTATCCTATACACTATTACAGTACATGCAATATGAGACATTTTCACTGCTCTAAAAATCCTCTCTGCTCTATTTATTCTTTCCCCTCCCTGAACCTCTGGCAACCACTTCTCTTTTACTGCCTGCATAATTTTGCCTTTCTTAGAGTGTCATATTTTCAGAAACATTTCAGATTGGCTTATTTCACCTACTAATATGGTTTTAAGGTTCCTCCATGTCTTTTCATTGTTTAATAGCTCATTTATTTCTGGCACTGACTAACATCCCATTTGTGGATGTGCCAGTTTATCTAGTTACCTATTAAAGGTCATTTTTGTTGCTTCCAAGTTTGGGTGTTTATGAAGAAAGCTGTTGGGCCGGGGATTTAGCTCAGTGGTTTTGCTACCTGCTGTGCAAGCACAAGGACCCAAGTTCGATCCCCGGTACCAAAAAAAAAGAAAGCTGCTAGTAGACATCCATGTGCAGGGTTTTTTTTGGGTTTTTTTTTTGGGGGGGGGTGGACATACATTTTCAATTTCTTTGAGCAAATACTAAGAACTATTGCTAGATTATAAGGTAAGAATATGTTTAGTTTTCTAGGAAACCACCAAAATGTCTTCCTAAGCGTCTTTACTATTTTGCATTCCCACCAGTAAAAGTGAGAGTTCTTCTTCTCTTACTCCACATCCTTACCAGTATTTAGTGTTGCCAGTGTTTTAGACTGTTGAAGATAAAAAGTCTTGCTGAGTTTGAATTGCCTGATGATGAGTACATGAATATGAATCTAAATATACTGCTCTTTCTCTGTTCTTAAGCAAATGTGCACTAGGCTGGGAACTACTCATTTTCTCCCTTAGCCTGTCAGTTTTAGCATATTAGGCATCCTGTAGGTGGACAGTAAATATTTGCTGGTTGCTTGGCTTTCAGTAACCTGGCTGCCCCTGCTTTGGAGAACCATAAGGGATCTATTTGGGGAAAATTCAGACCACTCATAGACATATGCATGCAAATGCATGTATGTACACACAAATACTCCTTCAGCTCAGGACAATGCTTACTGAGTCCTTGGAGGTGAACTTACCCCCAGCTTCTTGTGCTTCCACTGTACTCTATACTTATTCTACACTATGTGCCTGGTGCCAAGCAGGCAGTAACTAATAGTTGCTGAATGAGTAAAGCTGATGGAGAGGTCCAGAGTTTGTCAGTAAAGAACCACATATAGCATTCCTGGGTTCATTGTTTGGAGTCATTTTTATAGCTGCTTGACCTTAGCAGAAATCATTACAGGTTTTTCCTCATAAGCCCAAAGCCATGAACAAATATGTAGCCAGTACTCCCCAACCCCCACCTCCTGTGTATTGTCAAAAACACATCACACATTGTAGCAATCATATGGCCAAAGCTTTATGGGATCCATAAATTGGAAACTACTGCCTCTGAGAGTTATGGGCCCATGTCAACACCTGATCATGTTGACTCTTCTGGAACGTGTTTGCAAAAGCACCACCCCAGCCTTGGAAGCTGTTGACATCAGAGGCTGTAAGTTAATTAGATGTGGCCCCAAAGCATTGTGGGTCTGGACATCTACGAATTGTTTTTCCCCCTAAAATTCTTCTCTTTGATTCAGACAGGGCAGGGGCTGTCTTGCCTGCCATATTTGGCAGATACAAATGCCAGTTTAGAGGGAAATGTCCAAGTTTCTGGGCAAGTGATGATCTCTGAGGGCCGCTTCCCTTCTTTCCTTTTGGCAGAAGGCAGTAGAAAGGGCTGGTGGCAATGAGAAATGGTGGCTGTGAAGTCTGCTGAGAAGGAAAGACTACTCACAAGCTGAGTGTTTTGAGCAGGCTCTGTCTACTTCATTGCCACCCTCTGGGCATGACATTGCTGAGAACTATACTGTGACTCCATTCCAATGGTAGTGCCAGTGCTGGGCTCCCCGCCCATAAGTGTGTGTATGTGTGTGTGTGTGTCTACATGTCTAATGGCATGCCTAGAGGACACCCTGGCTCTTTGAAGTTTTTCTTACTGACTTCTTTTTCCTCACCATGTCGGTAACTTTCACAGAAAGACAGAATCTGCCCCTGTGCAAATATTCCTCAGGGTACACAAGCAATTTCTATCTGGATAAGTCAAGAAAGGAAGAGGCTCCAGGGGAAATAGCTGTCTTCTGAAAATTTACAACTTGGGTCCTTTTTCCCACTGCCTGTGCCCTGATGCAGGGCATCACCCTAGACTGACAGAAAGCTGTGAGTGCTTTAGCTAACATGAGCCAGAATGACAGAGGGAAATGGGCACCCTGGGAAGTGGAAAATGAGGCCAAGAAGGTCAGGGGAGGCCCACAAGTTTGTTTGCTGCCAACTAACTTCTCTATTTCTAGGCAATGAACTCTGAGGAGGGGACGGTAACTATCTCTGCCTTCAGGTAGTTTACATTCTATCGGTGGGAAGGAAACTCCCACACCACCCAAAGCCAGCTAAATAACAAATAGCAGCAAATGGGCGGTGACTGCGAGCACCACAGGAGTTCTGAGGAAGGCCGGAAAGACTGCTGAGGGCTGAGGTAAGAAAAGTGGAAGGAGACCAGAGAGCCTTGACTGAGATTGGGATGAGAGCCACTTAGGTGGGGAGCATGTTCCAGGTTAGGGAACAGTGGGAACAAAGGCAAACAAATGGGAAGAAGAAAGTGTGAGAGGAGACAGGGCAGATAAGGTTGGAAAGGTAGCATGAGAAATGTCCCAGGCAGGGAGCTTTGTCCATAACTTTCACTGAGGTGACTTCATAGGGCCCAATTACCAGTTCACATTACTTGACAATTGTGGAAAGGTTACTTAAGATGACAAAAAGTTTTAAAACCGTATTAGTCACTTTCCTGTCAGTGGGACAAAATACACAACACCTACAATTTAAAGGAGAGGTTTATTTGACTCACAGTTTCTAGTGGGTCCAAAGTTGGCTGGCTCCAAGGTAGACATGGCATGATGGAAGGCCTTTGCAGGGGAAAGTTGCTCATCCCAGGACAGTCAGGAAGCAGAGAGAGAAGGGAGGAGCCCAGGACAAGAACACTCTCTTCTAGGTCACACCTCCAGGGACCCAGCTCCAACTGCCCCCCACTCCATCTCCAAAGAGCACATCCAGGCACTTAATTCATCAATGGATCCACTGATGAGTACAGTGCCCCCATGATCCAATCACTTTCCAAAAGCCCCACCTCTGAGTGCAGAAGACTTTGGGGGAACATTTTGAGTGTAAACCATAATAAAATCTTAGACCATGTTCTCCAGATCTGTGCAGGATTCAGGTGCAACTTCACGCAGGTGATATGCAGAGGGGCTGAAGAAGCGGGTGCTTGTAGGCACCTAATTCAGAAATAAATGTGATAGTCCAAGCATGAGGTATCAGGGACTCCACTAAGTTACAGCTCAGAGGGAGTGCTGGCGGGGGTGATGGTGGTTACCATGAGAGGTAGTGAGGTTCTGAGAAACAGGCTCACACAGAAGTCAGAGAACTCTCAGGAGATGCTCTGTCCAGTAGCCCTACCTAAGGCAAGAGAATAGGCGAGCCTTCCAGACATGGACATCTCCCTGTCTTAATGCTGCTGCCTGCAATCATGGAGATCTCAGTCAGTTCATGTGGATATTTCAACATTTTCTCTCCATCCCCAAGTGCATCCCACAAAATAACTCTGCTTTCATTAAAGCTGATTTTTTAACTTACTCATTCATCTACTCATGAGTTCATTCATTCTTTAACAATTACAGTGCATGTAATTTGTGTTCCAGGCTCTGTCAGGCCTTGGGGATTCACAGGTAAATCAGACCTTGTGGTTACCCTCAAGAAGCTTGCAATGCAGTAGGTGTCAAACTTATAAACTTGCACGTGAGTACTAAAGGACTGTACTCTGCAAAAGGCAGTGAGCACACCAAGGAGATGTCAGCCACTTGTTGAGGTGTGAGATCAAGTGCGTCTTAAAAGGGGAAGACAGAGGGCCGGAGGTTTAGCTCAGTGGTTCTGTCGCCTGCCTTGAAAGTTCAAGGTTCTGAGTTCAATCCCCCGTACCAAAAAAAAAAAAAGGGAGAAGATAAGAGTTGAGTTTTTGTGTTAAAGGTTTCAGCAAGTGGACAGAAGGGAGTTGGAAGAGAATGCTCAATCGAGAGCAGTGCATGCAAACACCAGGAGGAGAGAATATTGAGGTGGGCTCTAACACCAGGCTCCACACCCCCGATGTGTGCTGCAGTGCCATGTGGTTCAGGGACAAGTGATACTGGGAGTCAGCAGATCACCATGGTCTGATTTGCTATGTACATACATTAAGGCAAGTGAAGCAGGGTGCAAGAATATTGAGACTTATTCCAAAATGAAAGACTTCAAACAGATGCCAAGTTTTCTTGCAGACTCTTCTAGGGTGTATCTGCTGTTTTAGTCCACTTGGGCTGCTATAACAAAATGCTACAGACTGAATGGACTGAAAGAACAGCAATTTATTTTCTCACAGTTCTAGGAGTTAGAAGTGTCAGGGCAAGGCTTAATAGGGGCAATTGGGAGGACTCTTCTTGATTTGCAGATGACCACCTCTTGCTGTGACTTCACATGAAAGAAAGAGAGAGTTAGTTCTGGTGTCACTTCTTCTTATAGGACAACAGCCATATGAGAGTAGAGTTCCACCCTGATGACCTCCTTAGTACCTCCTCATAGACCTTGATTTCAAACACAGTCACATAGTGGGTTAGAGTGTCAATATATGAATCTGGGAAGAGTCCTTTGCACAGAATCTAGGCACTGGAAGAAGATACTTCTTTTACCCTACCTTTTGGCTGCATTTAGCAGGCACTAATAGTGCTGTCATAAAGCTTCATGTGTATTTCAGTCACTTTTCTCATCACTGAGATCCAATACCCAATACTCAAAGGGGGAGGTTTATTTTAGCTCATAGTTCAGTCCATAGTCAGTTGGTTCCATTGCAGAAACAGCATGGCAGAGGGTCACAGCAGATGAAAAGCTGTTCACATAATGGCAGCAAGGAAGCAGAGAGAGAACGGAAGAGTGAGGAAGGACATACACACTTCCAGGTCAAACCTCCAGTGCCCATTCTGGGAGATGCCAAAGTTTCCAGCATGGATGAATGCTAGTATTCCTTTAGTCAGGATTTTAAGGAAGCAGAGAGCAGCTCTAGGACTCCCCTTTCAAGGTCCATCCTACTTACAAACAGTAGTCAAGTCCCTTACTGTCTTTGACTTCCTGAAATCTTCCACCATTTTTTTACAGTAAAATCCAGTTGTTGGAAAGTTGAAGCAAACATAGGCATGAAGAAAAAGGGATTCTCTGATATGAGATGTGGACACCTGTCATTTCTGACCACCTAGTTGTTTTCCAACTATCCTCTGGGGGAGCTCTGATTTCCTTCCAGGAATGAGCCCTCCCTTGTGTTCTATGAAGTCTTGGTGGGTCTGTCAATCCAATTAAGCCAATCTGATTGGTGGTTTGGGGGGGGTCAGCTGATGCAAATATAGCCAATCAGATTCCCAGGAGTATGGAGCTGCTTGATACTAGGACAGAAAATGTTCTAATGGGATTCATTTGTATTATCTGCCCTGCTATTCTGAACCCAAGACTTTTTTCTCCCTGGTCTTTCTAAGAATAAAATATTCAGCCTTATGATTTTGTGAGCTACCCTGTATTCTTTCAGAAAATGCCATTTTTTCTTAACACACTTACTTTCTATTGCTTGCAACTACGAAACTCTAGCAGGAAAGGCCCATTCTCCAACACTGTCTGTTGGGCCCACGTTGGGCTGCAGAGGAAGCCTCATACTGCTGCTGCCATCCACCTCCATGGCTTCTTTCCCCTGCTCTGTGCAGATCCCTGTGCTCCTGTGTGGCAGGAAGATAGATAGGTTATATCCCCTCCATGTCAAACTGCCTTTCCCTCCATGGCATGCTTAGCTGATAACACTTGTGGGAATTGCTTCAGCTGCCTTGCCCAGCTACCAGACTGTAGGAGGAGGGTGTCATTCATAGGACAGTCCCCAGTGAGGGCATGCAAAGAACAAGCAGAGGCTCTGACTGCTGAAGAGAAACTGAAAATGGAGTGTCATTAAAGGGAGGGAATGACAGATGGAAGTGGCCTGAGGTGAGCTTTGCCAATACGACATTAGCTTTCTCCACATTTTTTTTTTTTAGAGGTACCATTTCCTAGGTTCTGCTGCCAAAACTTTCTGAAATGCCAGGCCCGAGTGCCAGGGCAAGCTGGACAGCCATCCAGCCTGTGTTGCTGGTGCCAGAAGATCACAAATTCAGCTACTAAGAGCAGTTTGCCTAATAGCTCAGTGCATTTTAATTTTTGCAAAATTGATGTGGCCTTCAAAGTAATCTTCTGGTCCTTGTGGTCCAGGTGGCCGGCCCAGAGAGGTAGACCCAGATGGAGCCCCGAGCTGGCCTCTGGCAGTGGTTTGGGGGGCTTTAACAAATGGCCCTTCTTAGCACATTTAGGCTGGTCTGCAGCAATCTAGGGACTTCAGCTCTGTCAGTGTCCCTGTCAGCCAGGAGTGACTGCAGAACAGCTGTCAGTAGTTGGATCAGGTCTCACTATCTCCACAGCCATCGAGTTTCCTTTAAACAAAGAGGTGTCCTACCTCCTTCCCCAAGACTATTCTCCTTCCAAAAATCAGCTGTCAAGGGCATTAATCCACAGATATTTGTGTTTTATGTTTCTACAAAGAAACATGAAAGGCAACAGTATCAACAGCTTAAGAATTTCCTTGAGCAGAAATCTACTATCTCATATGCACACTTGATCTAAAATATCGGACAACTGATAGCCATGGGTGTAAATTTGTTTTATTATCTATTGGGTACATATTATGTTCCAGGTATTGAGCTTGGGGCTATTTGGGAAGCTCTTGTAGAATTTGATCATCTACCTAATAGGGGACAAGGACAAGGCTATAAATAACGGGACCTCAAAGTCTAAATAAGGTTCAACTGAAGTTCAGCTCAGAACACACAAGTTGTGTGCAGGAAGGGCTGATTCTTAAATCAGCAATGGTTCATAGCAAGACATTTTGTGCCACGAGGGAAATGCCAGGCCACTCTTTGGCATAGGTCTTACACCTTGAAGGGTGAACTCTCTGTATAGTTAAGTGTGCATCTCTCCAATTACAGGGGAGGGCAGGGAGAGACTCACCTTTGACCTCGTGTCTCAGAAAATGCTTGCTGATTGATGGCCAGGTAGGCTCAGGCAAATGCAGGATTTTTAGAAGTCACTTTAGAGCTCCTTGTAGGTTTCAAAGTTCAAGCCATGGCTTGACCAACTGTCACCTCATTTAACATGTGAGTTCACCTAGTACCTGCTGTTTTAGTCAGCATTACTTAAGCATATTTTCACAAGACAGGAAACATATAAGACTGTAACAACTAGGGCCTATATTTTATATTCTGCTCTCAATTAGAGCACAGTGCAACTTCTCCTTTCTTAATATATATACAGTATGAGTGATTACTGTCATTAGTGAAAGATTTCATTAACCTAGATTAGAGGTCCCATTCTAAAGAAGAAAGAAAAACATAGAAACTAATATTAGTATTACCAACTGTCATTTGGGAACTCCTATGCTATGTTTAATCCCCAGAGCAATCCCTAAAGTTGGTATTGTCCTTTCTGTTTGTTGGTTGTGAACGTGAGACTCAGAGAAGTCAAAGTCTTGATTGAAGCTATAAGTCTATCAAGTGAGCCAGGATATAAACTCCCATGTGTCCGATTCCATAGTGGAAAGGTGGTAAGTTATATTATCAGCATTTCCACAGATCTCAGCTGGGTAAGGAAAGAATCTTCTAAACACCAATTTTCTTCTCCCCTTGTGGACTTTAGACTGGGTAAAACCTAGCTGTGTTGGTGCTGCACAACTATAATCCTAGCACTGAGGGAGGCTGAAGCAGGATTGCAAATTTGAGCCCAGCATGGGCAACTTAACAAGACCTTATCTCAAAATGAAAAAGAAAAAGGTCTATGTATATTCCTCAGTGGCAGAACATCCCTAGGTTCAACTCCCAGGACCAAAAAAAAAAACATTGGGCAAAAGCCTGCTGTCTGTGTGACAAGGGTCATAGAGATGGGCAGTGTGGGGAAATCTCGGGAACAGTGATGCACAGCCCACTCCCACAGGGAGCAAATCTGCGCACTCTCAGCTGCAGGGCCAGGTAGATGTCGCCTAGAGTCCATGCAGGGAACCAGCGAGGACCAAGGAGCTGATCTGTGGGAAGAGCTGTGGTGAGGGGACGATGAAGTTTGTACAAGTGAGGCTTCCTGCCCACAACACAGGAGGCAGGCTGACACTCAGGAGATTTCCACACTTCCTTGGGTTGAGGAACCAGCTGCGGGTCAGGACTCCCGCTAAATTAGCGACTCCTGCCTTGTGAGCCCAGGAGAGGGATTGGAGTAGGGCCACAGTCTGAGATTTCAAGGTCTGGGAGCTCCTGCCTCAACGGAGAGTATGGTCAGACTTGGTTCTTTGGCACAAACATCGGAATCTGGTATCCTTCAATCAAAATGAGAATGGACACTGCTCTCTGCTCTAGCTGCCCAGATGTTTGCTAAGGTAATTGATAGGTCTAATTTGAGACTTTCGGGAATATTTGTTGTTGATATGCAAGGGACTGAACTAATAGCTTGTTGCTTGTTTTTTGTTTAGTTAATGCAGGACCTATTTGAAGTTTAATTGAAGAAAAATTTTTTAGCCTCTATGAGACTCTATATATTTAGAATTATATTGTCTTCTCAGGATCATTTCAAATGAAATAGTAAGATTTTAGAAGTATGTGATCAGGTTGTCAAAGAATTAATGGAACCTGCTCCTCTTCTTTGCCAGTCTTGTCTGTTCAGGATTTCTGGGTGGGGAAGTGGATGGAGGTCAGTGGTCACAAATGCTCTTACCTGAAGGCTCCATTCAAAAGCCAGAAGGTGAGACTTATTGGGAAAGATCCACAGATAACATCCAGCCCGCTTATCACTTCAGAGGATATTGTACATCTCATCCATTTATTCACATATAATTCACTTATTTTATTCAAAAACATTTACTAATACATGTATAATATGTAGTTAATAGATAACCCAAAGTACAAAAATGTATCTGCCTAGCGAACTCATTATTGCTCTGTATGTGCTCCTAGTCTCCATACATGCTAACAGAGAGAAGGACACTTCTTTGAAAGACAGCGAGAGCACTGCCAGCATCCATTCTCGGAAGGAAGTGGCATGGGTGGCAAAACAGGAAAGACATATTTGCTCATCATTTCTTATTTTTCTATGCTCTTGGAAATTTGTTAAATATTCTAAAATCTGAAGTACCTGGTCTATTTGTCTGAGTAAAAATGTCACAGTTTGCATGGTGACATTCAATGCAGCAATTTTTAATGGTTTTACAAGGACACCATGAATCCTAAGTCCGCTACTAGAGAAACATATGTGACAAATTCACAAGAAGGTCAGGTATGCGTATATGTGAAAAAATAACAAAGGGACACAACAAACATATGCTAACCATTTGATTTTCCTCGTCAATCATGAGCAGCCTTAAAACAACACACCTGGATGCTTTGCAGTGCTAGAAACCTCCTTGCCTCCTAGACATCTGCCAGCTGCCTTGAGCCAGACAGGTGTGGCAGCTTGGACCCATGTATCTCCCCATGCTGTCCTTGTCCTGAAAGAAAAAAGAAAAAGACCTCATACAATAAAGTGGGATATACAAGGTTTCCTGAAATCCAGTGTGCAGTTCCCTTGGCTTTGTTGAGAAGTTTGTATCAGACTTTATTCTTGTTAAATAAAATTCCTAGAGGGTATTGTTTTGGACTAAGCTTCTGCACTGGGCCCCAACAGATCAAGCTAAAAATAAAAATAGAATCACTCTTGGGCTGGGGATTTCGCTCAGTGGCACCATGCTTGCCTCACAAGTGCAAGGTCCTAAGTTTGATCCCTGGTACTGAAAAAAAAAAAATCACTCTTGCTACAGTTCCACATCACCAAACTGAAGGTAAATAGAAGTACTGATTTGACCTTGGGAGAAATCAGGATTAGAGAAATAGCAAGTTTCCCAAACAGGCAAGTTCTAACTGGCATGACAATGAAGTTCGCTCAGACTTAATCCTTATACCACAAAAGTAATTTGAACTAATGTAATTTGTTAATTTTGGGGGGTGGGTAGTGCAGCCCAATCCTGGAAACAAATATGCATGCCCAGCTGGTTGGCCAGTGAATAAACAGTTATTTTTCTATTGTTAATAGAAACAGATATTTTTGAAGTTTTCAAAAGTTATTTTTCTCTTGTTCTACCTCCCTGTCCCCACCTTACAAAAAATGTGGATTTGAAACTACCATCTTTTTACATTTCATTTCTGCTCTCTTCAATTTTTTCTATTTATAAAACCAACCTCTTTTGCTCAGCTTATTGGAACACTTACTCTGTTTTATGAATGAGGCATTGTTTGACTGTAGAATTGAAAATAAAGCCTGTTATGATCTTTAAATTAAGTCACCATAATTTTGTCTCTTCGATATCATCAAGGACAATGGCCCAGGAGAGGGCCACATCATTTTCTTTGGAAGAGGTTGATTATTTTCTGTAGAGGCCTTATGTACTCCAGCCTCCCCCATTCCCTCCTCCCTAAAGTGAAATGTGTGTCCACCCACACACATAGTTGTTTTGGTTTGGATGTAAAACGTCCACCATGTGTTTGGAAGGTGACTGGATCATGGGAATGCTGTGTTCGTCAGTGGATTCACCCATTGATGATTTTAGTAGCTAAATGTGCTATTAGATGGTAGGCCTGGCTGGAAATAGGTCATTGGAGGTGTGACCTAGAAGGGTGTATTCTTGTCCCTGGCTCCTCCCTTCTTTCTCTGCTTCCTGGATGTCATGGGTTAAACACCTTTTCCTCCTCCGTACCTTTCTGCCATCCTGTTTCTGCCATGGAGCCTGCCAACCATGGACTGAAACTGTGAGCCAAAATAAACCTCTCCTCTAAGTTGCAGGTGTTGGATACTGTGTCCCAGAGACTAGGAAAATGACTCAGACAATAGTACTGCAGTAACGTGAAGATAACTGTAAAACCACAAGGACTCTCCAAACTAGAGTGGGCACTAAGGAAATGGGCCAAGGCCCATTTGAATCAAACTGGCCCAGTTATGGGGCCTATAGTGACTTAATCACTTACCTCTGAGTCTGTTTCTTCATCTGTAAAAAGGGAAGTAAAATACCTGCCTGTTGGGAGCAATGCTACATAATTCTAGGGAAAAATCATTTGAGTAGGCCTAGTTCTCCTGCCTACAGGCCAGCACGACATTCCAGATGTAACTGCATTTTGGCCTCTGGTCACAACTGAGACCTCAGTGATCCCCGGATGCTGTAATGCTCCAGGACAAGACCACACCTGCGGGAGACGCCAGGGAGGAACCAAATCTTCATCTGCATAGCTCCTCATTGTTCTTAGATTTCCACTGCCCCCCAGTCTTTTTATACCTTGTTTACCCCTGTGGGACTGCATAACCTTTGTTCCTTTTCTCCAGCCCCATTGTGATTAAATGTGAGTTAATGGATAAAGATGCTTGTTAGTTTTGGGACGCTAGACAAAAACCTGTAACAGACCTAAAGTCCCAGAGTAAACTACTCAACTCCTTGTTTGCCCGGAACTGACGTTCCGGGCACCACAATTTTTAGAACAAGCTGCAAATGTCTGCTGACCATCAATACGTGACAGTCGACCACTAACCTTTGTCCCCTTTTCTTTAACTCTATATGTTAACTTCCTCCTCAACCCCCTATAAAAACAGCCTCGGATTCTGAGCCAGTTGCCTCTCTAAGCTATTTTGCTTTGGGAGTGCTGTCTTGCCAGACTAATAAAGGTCTGTTTTCCAACTTGTCTGGTGTGTTCCTTCCCGGGTGTTCTTCGCTGTAGTCAGCTCCTTGGAGCGTTTGGTAAGGCTCCTGGTCTTACATTCTGAAGGCACCGCTGGGATTCCTGGGTGTGCTTCACTAGTCAGCTCCTCGGAGCGTTTGGTAAGGCCCTCGGTCTTACACCCCAATGTAAAGTACTGAACTCTGCATTTTCACTTGTTACATCTGTTTCCCCATGTACTGAATAAAAAGTGCTGCAAGCTAGGGGGCTTTTGTCTTTGCTGCCCAGAGCAGCGCTGATCAGACCCAAAGCTCAGCTTCTTCTCATTTGTCTTTCCTGTAATTCGCCGTGTGCTGCCGTGGCTCGCAGGAGACTAGGACTTACTGCAGAGGTTCTGGTAAAGTCCCCTTCCCGTGTCCCCTACACCCGCCTTGAAAGATTATTGCAAAGATTTCAATAAATAAATCCCTAGTGATCAACCCTTCAGACACTCATCAAACACTGTACGCTGATTATGTGCTAAGTAGTATGCTGACCATCAAGACAGGTTGCAAATACACAACGTGGTCCTTGCCCTGCAAGAATTCAAGTCTAGGGCTGGGGATTTAGCTCAGTAGTGTTGCGCCTGCCTCAAGTGTAAGTTCTTGAGTTCAATCCCCGGTCCCAGGAAAAAAAAAAGAATTCAAGTCTAGAGAAGAGGTGAACATTTTAACAAATATATTAAATCAGGTGAGGAATGCAATAATAAAATATGAACCAAGTTCACTGGTGTTACAAAAATAGGTGTGAAATTCCAAACTCAGAAATTACTATAGGAGGTAGTGTTTTAATAAGTAAGGTTATTTCTTTCTGAAGATTGATTTACTTCATTTATTACCTCATTTATTAAATACTCTAGATGCCTTGTATGGCCCAGAAAACCACTCCTATTGCTACATTCTTATCAGCTCTGGCCTGCTTGAAGCTAGCAGTGCCTGTAGGCTGGTGACCTGCAGCAGTCCCCTGACTGACCTATTACCTCCAGATTTTCCCACCACCATCCATTTGTTTGTCAGCTGCTATTGACACAAGCAATGGTCCCTTGTATTTGTACTATATATCAGCCATTTACAAACTCTTTTCACAAATGTCATCTAAACTGATCTTCAACCAAACCAAAGAAGGGACCTTAGAAGCCAAGTGACTTTTTGTATAGTCAAACTCAAACATAAGCCCATCCTTTCTGGGTCCAAGCCCAACACTTCTTCTTCCATGTCTTTCAAACAAAGGCACCAGACTCTTAAACAATATTATGGCTTCTTGTATCTCAATGTAATTGACAACTTTTTTGGTTGGTAGAGTCCAGGAGAGGCATCTATTTGACTAGAGATTTTTGCCACTCCAGTCACTTCTGTCTAATGTGAGATTAATTACCAAGGACAGTGGAAGCCTCTCCTATTCCAGAGGCCTCTTGAGCCAGGCTCCTCTCATTGGGATGGGGTTGTTTTCACAGGCAGAGGGAGGTTCTTGGTGAAACCCCTGGCCCACAGGAGCTTCCTTGCTCATGCTCCAAGAGGTCCACCTGTCAAGGGGCAGCCTTGGGTCTAGGAACACAAGTGTGCAGGCCCAGCTCTGGTCCAGAAGGTCTGCTGAGCAGCATCCAGAGCCCCTCTTGCTCTGGTGTTAGAATAACTGTCTTTTGAGCAGCACTTGCTTCTTCTTCATTAAATCCATAGATTCCCTTCTGCATTCATTCATTCACTTACCCATTAATTTAACATATTTGAGGCCCTGCAAAACCATGAGGGATGCAGGTAAGAGTAAGACCCAGTCCTTGCCTCTTCTATCCTTGCTGCAGACTTTACTGCAGTCCAGGGCCTGCTTCCCTGACTCCCCTGAGGAAATGCCTGGCTAATTGCTCTCCTGCCAGCAGAGCCACATGTGGCACCATGTGATCCGCCCCAGCAGCCAGCTTCTCTGGGCCCTGGCCGGACACCTCATCCAGGGAAGTCATCCAATTGGCTGACCCACAATGTGGCCTGCTGGGAAAGTATGAGCTGCATCAATCAGGTCTGTGCTTCTGGAAATCTGAGTTGGGAAATGTGGAGAGAAGGGGACAGTCCAGGGGCATAAAGTATATGGCTGCCTGACTTGAGGGCAATTCGGCTACATTGGCTGAAACCATGTGCAAGCTCAAGTGATGGGGAAGGAGAGGCTGTGATTCAAGTGCAAGGGATACAATAGTGAGGAAATAAAATCCCTCTCCACGTGCAGCAAAACTCTTTGAGGTCGTACTTGCCTGGATACAAGGCCCTATATAATGCAGGCCTTGCCCACTTGCGAGCGCATGTTCCAGCGAGCACTGGAGGAGCACTGCCAGTACGCAGTCACTGGGCAGTGAGGGGTCCTTCCCATCACAATGCCTTGGTGGGAAATGTGCCTTTGTCTCTCAACACTTGCTCAGCAATACTCAGCATAGCATTATCTCCAGGTTCCTCTCTTTGCCTGACTAATGCCCCAGCCCCTGAGCAGCCAAAGTAGGGAGCCCTTCTGCATGTAGACCCATAAGCATGTGCCCTCACAGCACTGTCCTTTATTTTAGTTCATTTGTTCAGTTATTCATTCTTCTATTCAACAAATATCCTTAACCCTACCTGAGTTAAGTGCTGTGGAATATGATACAGTTTTTGGCCAAGTTCTCTCTGTCTTCTAAAGGAAGACATATGGGATTGCGAACACATAATTCAGTGTTCTGGATGCTGAGAGCTTTGTAATTTCTGACTTCTCATTGGCCTTCCCACAAGGCTGTCATTTTATTGCAGGCAAGGACTGTGCTTCTTCCTTCTGAGTAAATAGCTGTTGGATGAATAAATATGAGGAGACAAACACTGCTGGATTTTGCTGCAATAATGGAATACTATTGTAAACACACTTTCCAGTTGTTTTCCTGTGGATGAATTTCATTTTTTTCTGCAATCTTTCCAACATCATTTTCCTAGGGAAGAGGAAGGCAAATGCCCCTTAGAGAAGGAGGAGGGATGGTTCCTTTTAAGGAGGAAGGAGAAGTAGGAAACTTTCTGGACAGGAATGAGGAACAAAGGCAAAAGTTGATACCTGAGTGTCCTTAAGTCTTTTTACACTTGGGGTTCAACCTGTGGAGTAATTTTGAGGGAAAAATACTCAGATGGGCTTGGGGATATCTAAAAGCATGGTTATTCTTTGCTTGTTAAGGGAAGTTGAAAGTCTGAATACCTCTCAGAAGACTTGTGGTCAGCATGGCCTTTCTTCCTCCCTGATGCCAGAAGATGGAAATGGCTGAGGTGGGAATGTGTTGGGATAGATGAGCCAGCACTTCCTGTGGCCCTTGACTTCTAAATGATCTATAGTCAGGACCACAGAGTCTTACCAGTTTCTAAGAAGAGCAGTGGATTGCAAGGAACATGGCTCAGGACAAGAAAGCTACAGAATCTGATGTATAACTGGAGAGAGATGTAAGGTTTGTGGCTTTGTGGTCATAGCAGTGGGTTCCAGAACATTACATTGTCCTTCTGTCTCTGTCTGTCTGTCTGTCTGTCTCTCTGTCTCTCTCCTCTCTCTCTCCTCTCTCTCTCTCTGTCACACACACACACACCCCAAAACAAAACACAAAACAAAAAAGTAGATCGATCATGTTTGAGACACACTTGAGTTTAGTGGCTGACCGTGTCACTGAACCGTCTAGTCTAGACAAAACTAGGTGAGCCATCCTGAAGTGGAGACCGGGAAGCAAATTATCACTTGAAAATCTCAGGGAAGGCTTCTGTTTATTTCTTGCTGGATTATCTGGCTCCTTCTAAGAGCCAAGTGTGAGGTGCTATGCAGTAATTGGACCAAACTGTATCACTTACTCCCAGCACTATGGCTAGTGAACTTGAACCCCTTCCAGAAAACCCATGTGTTTTTCTTGTGGGGGTGCTAAACAGATAAAGGATTCAAAAATAAAAATAATGGTCCCCTAGGGACGTCCACTGCATCTGTGAAGCTCTTATGGTTGCATATCCACCTTTGTGTGTCCCCTGGTCCTGAAAGTCCTTCAGTTGTCATTTAAGACATTTTCACTTTGGGAACATGTCCTGGTTTGGTATTTAATCTGGTTATTTCCTACCCATGCATCTCAGCAAGCTCCATCTTTGCTTAGGGAAGCTCAGACCTCCTTCTCAAAACCAGTTCTCTTCATAAGGGATCTGAAGGGCTGGGCATTTAGCTCAGTGGTTTCCCCTCCTGCTGTGCAAGCGCAAGTACCTGAGTTTGATCCCTGACACCAAAACAAAATCATAACGGATCTGAGTACCTGATGTGGGATTCATGCATACAAAGGAAGACTCAAGCTCTGAGAGATGGGGGTTACTAATATAGATATTTGTAATTAATCACACTCATTCTCAGATGGGGCAAGAGCAGATGGCTGGCCGGGGTGTGACCCTGCTTACATGGCTTCCAGTTACAGGTACTGTCACGTGAGCAGGTGGCTGCCTGGACCCCTCCTCATTTGTGAGCACGCCGCTCAGTGGTAAGCGTCCCTAGGTGTGACCCAGAGGCTCAGACTGAGAACTGCTGTGTTCCTCTGCACTTACTGCCCCCACAAGGGCTTGGGATTTAGCTCAGTGGTTCCAGTGCCTGCCTTGCAAGCACAAGGTCCAGAGTTCGATCTCCGGTACCAAAAAAAAAATAAATAAAAAGCCCACAAAATATGCTGGGTAGACTTTGGAAACATTTTACTCCTTTGTAGAACAAAAGTACCAAGGATTTTATGTGCCTTGGGCCAAGATTCAGTAATTTCAAGCTTTGTATATGAAAGTTTCTTTGTTACTGTAGACAATCATCCTAACTCAGATGGAATTAACAAAATCTTTCATCTATGTACAGCCTAAATGCCAGGGAGATCTGAGATTACACAATCCTCATACATCAGCACTAAAAGGTATATAAAATCACTGCAGTTTTTCAGATGAGATAACTAGAATCTCAGGAGGTCAAGTAATTTGCTCAAGGTCATGGAGATGGTAAATGACAAACCAGATCCCAACCCAGGTTTTTCTGGATCTGTCCACCATGACATCTTTTAGGAGAAAGAGAAAATGGCTGTCCTGCTTTTGGGATGAAGAAACAATATGATTTCTTATTTTGGGGAAACAAGATTCCCAATTCTCTTTCTGTGTGTTGCCACATGAAATGGTACTTGTAGAAAAATAAATGATAGAAATGGCTCAAAGACACTCTATTGAATTCTGGTTTAATCATGAAGGTCCACATTAGTTTTGTTGGCCAAAAACACACTGTGAAAGTAAAACTTTAATGAGTCAGTGCCATTTCTACTACTTCCCATAGTCTTTGGATGGAAGCTCTATGATTCTTGGGCATTTTTTTTTTTTTTTGGTACCGGAGATCTAACTCAGGACCTTGTGCTTTCGAGGCAGGCAGCAGAACCACTGAGCTAAATCCCCGGCCCTCTTGGGCATTTAATATAGATGGCTAGCTAGACTTAGAACTTGAAATAACATTGAGTCAGTTTTATATTGTTTAACACATAAAATATTGTAAAGATTCTGTCTCAAATTCCAGATTTTATATTGCTCTTAGAGGCTGGTTCTGTTGGTGATCTTTCTCAGGAAGAAATTGAAGCCCTGGAACATGACAGTTTGGTGGAATAGGCATGAGTGCCTCAGCTGTGAGTTTCTGTATGAAACTCTTGTTGCATTTCCTTTGTTGAATAGCAGATCTCCCATGAGCAGTGGGGAAAATGTTGGGTTGTGCATGGATTTTCTTGCCCATGAGAGACACTGTGACATAGAAGGGTACCATTTTTGGCTCAGGCAGATTGGGCTTAAATCTTAGATTTGGGTGTTAGTAGCCCAGGGACTTTGGATAACATTGTAACTTTTTGGTTTCAGTGGTGGAACTGCTGGTTCCACACCTGTTCCTACTTCAGGAGGTATCCAGAAGAAAAGAAATAATATCTTCCAGGATTTGAGCATACACTTCCAGGCACATGGTGGTACTTGGAATCCAGCATGCCTGCAGAAGAGTCACAGATAGGTTGATGGGCAGGATAGGAGTCGGCAGGCTGACTGTTAACTCTTGAGTTTCTGTTGAACATCAAACTTCTCTTTCTGATTTAGGAACAGGAATGTACCATCGCTGATGCAGAAAACCTAGGCTTTAGGGGATGGAGTGAGTATAGGTATCCCTAAAATTATCACATTCAAGTCATAACACAATGATACCATGAATAATGGGGCATTTATTTTGCATAAATAGCTTCCTAGAAGTTATTTTGTTAAAAACATTCAGGACTCATTAGTAGATTTTAAAAATTCAATGCAAGAAAATATTTAATATACTTTACATATATGAAATGTATTAACCTTCAAAACCTCAAGTAAAAACAAAAATTCATAAAGATATATATGAGAAGTGTACATGATCATTCTGGATAACAAACTATCACCTGCTCCCCCCTGTCTCCCAGTCCCCATGCCACCCCTGCTTTCCTTACAGCAACAGCCTTTGAAGATACTGGCTCACCAGGACCTCAGTCTTCCTGTCTTGTTCAGCCCACTTGAATAGTGCTAACAGCATGACCACATCTTCAACACACCCCGGCCAGTTCCAGTCATGGTAGTGTGATTTCTTCCCCATTGACCCGGAGGGATAGGCTCACCTGATGTTTCCTTTTCTTCAATGGGAAGATCTGGCTATTCCCACAAAGTCCTGTTAAGCCACTGGGTTTTAGGGTAGGGGCAGAGGAGCCAAGGAATTGCAGAAAGCTGAGTGACAAAGAGGTACTGGGAAGTAGCAGTAACAGGATGGGAGCTAGGTAGGGGGACAGGTGGTGCTTTAATTAGAGAGACAACCAAGTTAATCCATGACCAGAATCACATTATTATATCAATGGAAATATCAATATTTCTGTATATAAATAGCAAGTTATACCAAACATTGGAAAACTGAAAACTAGTATTACAGTCACTCAATAGATTCCTTTGTGATCATTATTTTTAAATGGTGTATACAGTATTTTATGCCATGGGATAAGCTCTCAGAAATCTAATTCTACCAGGGCTCCAATGGTTCCTGCTTTTTAAGTACTTAGGTTCCCGATCCGGACTTTAGCCTGGAAAGAGAGAAGCTAATGAAAGGAAGGGGAGGGAGGGAGGGAAAGGTAATGGAGGTGCTGGTGAAGTAGCAGCTTCCAGAACGGAGGGTAGCTGAGCAGGCCATGACAATACGTAGGTTTCCCTACACAGGAGGGAAGTCCGCTTACAGAAGAGCAGGGAACTTGTAGGGTATGCGAAGATTTCCCCAGGGCACATGTTTTTGCTCCTTGGCAGCCCATTCCTGGAGGGGCAAACGGAGAGAGGGACTTGCTGCCATTTGGAGTAGCTCTGTCCCTGAGGGGAGCTTGGCCTAGCTGGGACTGGGGATGCATTGAAGTGGTTACCTCATTTTTTTTAGCTTCCTGGAAATTGAAAGCCTCATTTCTCTGAGCACATTTCCCTTTAATTATTGTGTTTTCCAGAGACCCAAGCTTCAGTTTTAGCCAGTGCAAAGCAATTTGAGTACAGGCCATAAAGAGGACTCCAACAGCGTGTATAAGGACTCTAATTCCCTGAAATTGATAGGTTTTCCTTCTTATTACTGCTATTCCCACACATGCCTGTGACATGAATTTGAAGTGGCTTATTTGTATAAAGACTGCTTACTGTTTCAAGTCATCCCAACAATGGGTAAAAGCATTTAAGTCATCCCTTTTAGCACAAAAGACAGAGCCACACTAAGCCACTATAATTGGCTTTGAATGTTTTTTGTCACAACACAGTCTACCATACGTGAGAGCAAGATGAAATGCCATTCCAGCTGACTCTGTGACTGTGAGCATGTGTGTTGAGGCACCTATTTAAAACATAACCACAGGCCAATGTGCCTTTGTCGAAACACATGGATATCATTACCACACTTGCACTGCGGCTGAGAAGGAAATATAGCAGTTAACCACCTGAAATCTCAGTAGACAAAAGAAGAACACCATAAAGTTTTACACTGGTAGGACAAAAGATTACAAAATGGAAGTTCCATTTTAAAAATTAAGAAATAAGTTATGTGACATACTTGAGTGGTACTGTCATGAAATTGATTAGTACAGCTTAGTTACTACCTATGAATAGATTTCCATTTCCACTGAGAAGTGGAATAAGAATTGGAAAAACATCAGTTGCTGTATCTTTGATGGCAACCCCACCGTATTCAGACGAT
The DNA here is from genome assembly GCF_000247695.1 of Heterocephalus glaber. Next base: position 14,713,614 of record NW_004624787.1, read on the forward strand.
GCTAACAGAATTTCTCACAAGTTTCCAATATGTAAAAAAAGTGCATTGGGATTATTAATATTTTGAACTTGTGTTGTTAATCCTTTGCTAGCCGCAAAGGTACCATGGTGAAGATGTATGTCCATTAATGTTTCTCTCCATCAGGTATTCCACCAGATCCCTTTTAATGGAGCAAATCCCATTCAGATCTTGGAAAATATTAAAGCATTTTGACTTTAAATTATTCATTTAGTTCTTCTAGGAATCAAGCAGAATTCCAGAAATACTGAGTGAAACCCAATGCCTTGGGTGACTTTTGGGTTGGCTTAGGTTAAAGGCTGCTCCCTTCACGCTACGAACACCACAGACAAAGTTTCTTCCCTGCATTCAGCTACTGTATTCCAGGTCCCGAGTAACTCTTCATGTCTCTAAATGGCCTAGGAACAAAGCTAACAGAAGAGGGCAATGGATTTCACTTAGCTAACTTAATAGTAAATCCAAAATTTTTTCTTTTCCAAGAGTTCACAAAAGGACTTGGTCAGAATTTTGCTCTGGCAATCAAAACACTTGAACATGAATCCATCAGGTGCCCTTTAAGTTTGCAGACCTTGGGAATATTTAGAATGGAACACCACCCTGGTTGCCATAACCTTTACAGGTCTGTATTTCTTCTCTAAAAAGTAAAAAGAACAAAGCCACCCCTCTCCTCTGACAACCAGAGGAAAACTCGGTGGAAACTTGACCCTCTTTTTCGGTGAGAAATGCCTGATGTCATATATTTTGTTTAATAAAGACTGACTTGGTCATACACTAAGCCAATTTAAGAATGCGATCTGTAACTCGCAGTCTTAATTACATGGAGAAAAAGTGAATGGGTTCATTAATGCATTGAAAAGGAACAGTGACCCTACCTGCCAAGTGGTAAGGTGGAAATAATTAATCTGGTCAATTAAAAAGAAACATAATTTAAAATGCAAAAGCATCCAGGAGGCACACCACATTCTGGTCTCTGCAACCACATACTCTTGCTGTCAATTCTGGTCCCCTAATAAATGTTCTTCATTCTTTCCTTTTTAAAAATCCTTGTTTCCATGGTTCAAATCTTTTGAGGTATAAATTATGACCTTTTTCTTTATGTCTCATGCTCTAAAATATTTATTTATTCTAACATACTCTAGAAATGTTCCTGGGGATTAGCAAGTCCCTCTTGTTATAACCAGGATTCTCTTTTCCCTTTGTGAGGATCCATTACATCTTATTTGCCCTTCAAAATTGTTTGCCTTTTTTTTTTTTTCTGTGAGGACGTTAATAATATTTTAAAAGTGCCAGGGTCTGAGCCACACTGTCTGGCTTATCTAATCCCATTTACGATCCTATAACCCTGAGGCTTGCCACAGCCTGGTTGTCAGCACCAGATTCTAAATACATAGAGTGGTGTGTTTGCTCCATGGAACAGGAAATTAGTCAAACAGTTACTTTTCTACAAATGTTCATAATTCCTCTTGACATTTACAAGCCAGTAGTAGTTCCTAGACCCAGAACGATCTTGGAACACCTCAAGGAGCAGCGAGTGGTTATGGACAATGAAGGCCAGTGAGGCATTTGTGCAGCTACGGACCGGCCGGCTGAATCACCGCAGCAAACCTGTGCCTGCAGCTACCCAGTGCTTGCCTACCTATCTGTGCTTCAGTACACGGAAAAGAGAACATGTCACCACCTTAATCCTTTTCAGCTGGTGTAAGCCCAGTCCCAAGAGAAATACTAACATCGTTTTCATTTTAACCACAGCAAAGCTGTACAAAAGCAGCATTGGAGTTTTTTAATCTGCTCAAAGGACGACTTTTTATGGTGAAAGCCTGGCTGTAAATGTCTGGTTGCTAAGGAGGGAAATTCTCATCTAAAAACCACAAATGTTGCCGTGGTGAAGTGTGAGTTGAAAGTCTTTATTTCCTAGGTGTTAGACTTGGCAACTCAGCATTGCCAGGATGGAGGAAAGACGCTTCCGCGGACGTGCTCAAACACAGCAGTGAATATTGTCAGCTCTGCGGGAGGCGCGCTCTGGCCATATGTGCGTCGCTGAGCAAAATGGAATAAACAGCTGCCGCCAGGAATCCAATTCCTGGCAAGGAGGCAAGACTGAGCCCTCCTGTTTCCAAAATAAAAATCACCAGAGGGATTCCCCTTCCTGCAGTTCCAGCCAGTAGTTTTATAAAAGCATAAAACATTGCTGTATTGTGGTTTATAATAATCCCTTACATTTGTAAAGCATTTTACAGTTTACAAAGCGCTTTACGTACATTATCTCGTTTGAGCCTCATAACAGCCCTGGAGAGTACAAAGCACAGATAGTGTGATTTGCTTTTCACAGATGGGGAAAGGGAGGTTCAGAGAATAATGCAGGGAGCCAGCACCCCGGCCCTGGTCCCCTCACGCCAGCCTAGGCCCGTTCACGCAGACACCTCCCGGGACTCCATTGGGGCACTTGCGGACCCATCCCTGAGTTGCTGAAATTCAAGCACAGCTTCGCATGACTTTTTTCCTTTGTGCTAGCACCAGCTTATCCCGCCGTAGTCTCCTGGACCTTTTGAAGCAGCAGGAAGTAAGCTGGAGGGACGCGAGCAGCCAGGGGGAAAGTAGTGAGCAAGTCGGGTGCCGAATCTGGTTTGCCGGTGGCACAAAAAGTCGCCCTTCGTTTTGAGCCCACACTGCAGAGTTGGTCAAGGTCACCTCAGATCCACGGAGAAAAGGACTTAGATATTGTTCCACTGTTCTCAGACATGGCCACCTTCGTTCACTCTTGGCAGGAAAACAAGCTCTTCTCCTGGAACTGCCAGGCTTGCACTGGCGGCAGGCAGATTTACAGAATGGGTCTGCAGAGCCAGTTATATAGAAAGTCCTGCTGACCTCAGGAACTGGTGGGATCCTGAGGCCAACTTGTCCTGTCCTGCGGGGGAGGGCAGCACGGATGGGTGACCAGCCAGGGCTGCTTCAGCACTGATCCGGGGAGGCACTCTCTGGCAGAGACACTGGACTTGTCTAGCACACACCCACTCCCCTGAGCAGGTCTGCCGGGCCTGCCAACGTGCCTCTGGACTTCCTGCTCTGTGGATCTTGCTGCAGAATGTAGTGTCTGGTACTGTAATCTAGTACTGTAGTTCAAAGGCTAGAACCCAAATGCCAGGGCCCTACGCTCCCTAGCTCTGTGCTTTCTCGGCGCTAGGGGTGTGCCTCACTCAAACCATGGGTGATTCATAAAAAAGCCTGTTTCCAGGCTTATGGTAACAATCACACATTATTATTTGCAAGGTGCCTAGAGTGGTGCCTGGTTTGAACTGAGTGCTTTACAAGGCTTCATGAAAGTCAGCTCCAGCAGCTTCTTCCTGTGGCCAGAAGGCTCCAGTTCCTGAGAGTGGTGACAGCCCTCCCTGCTGTCAGCTTTGACCCAGCTGCAGAAAAGTGAGCAAAGCAAGCGGCATGCTGCCTCCCGCAATTCACTCACCATCTTTCATGCTACAAAGATTTGCAGGAACACAATACATTTTGATTGATTATATTTACATTGTTGATATCTAAGTAAAACTTGCACCAGCAAAGGTGAACAGGCAATAGGGGAGAGAGGTCAAAATGCAGTCTGAATCCAACAGGGCTGAAACAAAGGCTATAGGAAGGAGCTACACTGTTCTGGGCTAGTCTGGGTTCTCGGTGGGGTGGGGTAGGGCAGTGGAGAGGCTGCCAGTTCTTGTAGTAATCCATGGGCAGAGCTTGTAGAAATGCTCCAGAGTCAGAGCTAAATTGTATTTTCTCTTCAAAGGAACCACTTCAAACCTTAAAGCAGAAATTGACCTGCAAAAAGACCAAGCATCTAAGGGTCCACAGAGATCTGAACAAGATGACAAAGAGCACGGAGGCCTCTGTTGCTGGCCACACATAGGCTTTATGAGTGTAAATGTGACACACTCAGAACAGCAGGATTTAACACTAACCTTTGCCCCAGGCAAAATTTCCAGAAGGACTCAATTGCATTTAGTTAATTCTAAAAGGGTAGTGCATTCTTCAAGCACCCTTGGTAGCAGGAACATGAGACTCTGGCCATTTGAGGAAGAGATAGAAGACATGCTGGGCTACACGTGTAAGACAAAGGCTCTCATCTGGAAAGGAGGCCAGTTCCCATCTGAGAGGCCCACTGGCCACACTGTGGAAAATGTGGAGAAGCAGATTCGACTCGTGGTTGGTTGTGGCTAAGCATGTTAAAGGGTTAACCAAGGGGCAGCAATGTAAGAAATCTGTGCAGAAACATGAAATGTCCACAGAATGACCAACCAAAACTAGCTACATAATTTTTGAAGCCCTGTGTAAAATATAAATGCAAAGTCTCTTGTTTATAACTTATTAGGGATCTCGAAACAGTGACCAATGATTAAAGCAAGCACAGTGCCCTCTTGTGTGCACAGCCCTGTATAACTACATTGTTCCTGTGCCAGTGAGGTCCCCGTATCTCTTTTAGAACTAACCCAAACATACAGGAACCTCACTGAAAACTCCTTCACTAACTTTTTTGTCACAATCAGCAAATCCCTTTGCCCTTTCCACAGAGGAGAGGGAAGAATGGACCTAGCTAGGATTCGGTCTAAACACAGCTCTCTTCACCCTGCAGTGGAAACTGGTTCTCTGCCCTCCTTCTTGCTTCTTCTTGGAGGTGGGGCGGGGGGGAGGTCCTTTCCTTGAAGGGGATCCCCTATTTTAGGCTCTCTGCCAGCACCTGGAGGCCCCTTGGTTCCTTTATGCATGATTTCTTTCCCATCTTCCCCCTTCTTAGCAAACACACAGCTCTTGGGGCCTGGGATTTAGCTCAGTGGTTTTGCCGCCTGCTGTGCAAGCGCAAGGACCCTAGTTCAATCCCTGGTACCAAACAAACAAAAAAACCACACAGCTCTTTAAGTGGTTCTGGAAAAAAAATGTTTTTGGAAAGTTTTGTCAGCTTTTATTAGATATATACTGTAATTCCAAACTGTGATTACATGGTGTCTGACTTTCCCTGAACCCAAATTCAATATCCTGCAAAATGGGAAGCTTTACTGCCAAGCTAAAGCATACACCAGGAGCAGGGCCTGGAGGCCAGCACTGCGGCTGCGGATGGCATAGCTCCCCCCAAAAGCTATGGCTGGGGGGGGTTGGATACCAAGCTCCCATTTGGCCTTTTAGACAGTCTGTTTTATCTTATTAAATTATGTTTACTGGGCAATAGTTATAAGTGCTTTTTAAAAAGGATAAATCATTTCTAATTCTACAATGACATGCTCCAACTGTGTTCCCTTTACTACATCTTATTCTTCTGAATTGTCTCATTTTAGCATTGATAATTTTTTGTCCTAGTGTGGTTAAAGTTTAGTGTATTCTATACTTATAAAGGTAAAATACATTTATAAAGTTAAAGAAAATGCAAACATAAAGCAAACAAGAAGCCTTTGAATTGCCTATAAAATAGAAGGTAAAGCAATACTCAGAGGCTGCTGATCACAGAACTAAAGCCACCCTTCAAGGTGACCTGGTCATGGGCCTTTATGTTACAGAAAAGAAAACAGAGACTCCGAGGTGAAGTTACCTGCCCCAAGTCGCATAGCTCCTGCTGACAGTCAGGACTGAACAGGCTGCAAAGTACTGTTTCATGTAAACTGCACAATCCAGTTTTCACATTAGTAACTTTCTGGCGACCCGACCCCTTTAAATGTCTAAAGTTCATTTGTGGAAAGAGGGAATTGGAACTCCAGTTCTTTAAGACCCTTTCAACTCTACAAGTTTGAATGGAATTCAAAATGAATTGGATCCCTGCCTCTCGTCAACCCAGAACTGCATAATGAGAAATGTAACCATCAGGACACTCACTATTTTAGCAAAATGTTTTGAGTAGTGGCTAATCAGATGTTTACAAAAGCTTAAAACTGAATTTCAGATTGGATTGTGACAACACATCGCTGCTAGGCTGACCCACAGGCCTGTAGTTTCATTTTAAAATCACTAACGCAGAGAAAGGGGCGGGGTGCCGAGCAAACAAATGGAAAGATAATAGCGTTTGCAGTAGTGATCTATCAGGCCCTGCAGAAGCCTGTTTCGGCAGAGTGAGGCGCCCTCTACTGGTAGGATTCGTTATCCACCAAACAGAATTTAGGTTTGTGGGAAATGGGGTGGGGGTGGGGGGAGAAATCATTGGACAGAATTGTAGGACAATGTAGGAAAAAATGTAGAAAAATCTAAAATCTCAGTTTTTTAGATGAAGAAATAAATATTTGGAAAGTTTTAAGTAGTTTTCTTATAAGTTGTTAAGCGCCATCCTATTAGGCTTCACCCTTGATAGCAAAATGTGAAGTTACTTTTTTTTTTTTTTAAATTTTATGAGACACGGTCTCACTACGCAGTTCAGGCTGACCTTGAACTCAGTATGGAGCCGAGGTTAGCCTCGAACTAGTAGTGATTCTCCCGCCTCAGCCTCCTGAGTGCTGGGATTACAGGCATGCGCCACCACGCTCGGTGTGAAGTTAACTTTTGTGAAAATAGAAGGCCCTTGAGAAATACGTACTGAGTCAATAATGAGTGAGAATTACAGCTTTTCTCAGTGCCATACAAACAAGGGTTTGCACACACTCTCGCATGAAATTCTGTACTCTTATTTGCCTAAACCAAGGTTTCCTCTACTCTAGTCCAGGCGTGGTGAACCTATGGCAGGCATGTTGTTTTTCTTTTGATATTAAAGATATTAATGTATGAGTTCTTTCTAAACTAAAACCTCAGTTTTCAAATTTAATTGCAATGTTTTCCCTTTGTGATAAACAAGTGGGCTTTGGAGCACTCATCTCTAAAATGTTCGCTATCACTGCTCTAGTCATTCAAATATCACTGCCATTTTTTTGCCATGGCCAAGTACTATGTGTATTATTATTTACAGTTTCTCTTTCAATAGAGCCATTTTTAATCTTAGCCTCATTCTATTCAATAGAATCCATGAATTTTAATTCGATGTACCTATAAAACATCAGACTCAAAACTTCATGTGGGGCCGGGGATTTAGCTCAGTGGTGCCGCTGCCTGCCTCACAAGCACAAGGTCCCGAGTTTGATCCCAGGTACCAAAAAAAAAAACCTTCATGTGTATGCATGTATGTTGGTGAATGTGCACATACACACAGTGTAATAAATACATGGCTATTAAAAAGTTCATCTGTAAGCAATTAAATCCATCCTTGTTAGTTATCTCATGTGTGTAAAATGCTTTAGAAAACACTGAAGGAACACACCTCATGTTTGGGTAGAGCTGACATAAATTTCTGAGTCCTTTAAAGGCTGGTTATTTATCGCCTTCACCTCATTGTCCCCCCATGCCTTATCTTCTTTCTTGGGGTCTTCCCTCATCCCTTTCCATCCTTTTCACTCCTTTGGTTTAGTGTTCATATTTCCTTTTCGCCTGTGTGCTGAGGAAAACCATCCCTCTCTGTTGTCCACTGGGGACCATGCCTCACTTCGTACTGAACTCTGGGAAACCAGATTGAAATCAACTGGGATTTGACAGGATGAACAAAAAAACCTTTGTATTTCTGCTTTGTTCTAGGACTGAGGCTTGAGGAATATTGAAAAGTGTTATCATTTCTATTTCTTCCTTATAGTCAGCCTTCTCTAAGGAAATGGCACAAGGATAATGAAAGTCCTTTTTTTTTTGGTACTGGGGATCAAACTCAGGACCTTGCACTTATGAGGCAGGCGCTGGAACCACTGAGCTAAATCCCTGGCCCAGAAAATCCAATTTATGAAAACACATTTAAGCCATTATTCCTTGAGGAATATAATGGAGATCTGTTCTGGTTCTGGCATTGGGAGAGCTGCCATACCTATAGGGGAGGACAGAGAGCAGTGAGAGGCTGATCTTCATGAAAGCTTTTCCCTTATTAAACATTCCTGTGGAACTAACTGAAGCCTCCTTTCTTCAGTAATAAAGGTGACTGTTGTGCATTTATTGCTGGATGACTATCCTCATTTCCCAGTTATTCAACTTGGTACAAATGGGAACTTCCAACTATTTACAACAGATTATCTGTATTGAAATGGATCTGCAAAGAATTTTGAAATTTCTTGTCACCTGATTTCTTTGCTTCAACATATTGCATCATCTCTGTTGGACCTGAAGAGTAGCCAATAAATACCCCTTTGACACCAGATATTTGTATTTTTAAACAGCTTTGTACCCAGAGTGTTCAGAAAGATTTGCATCAAATGCATGCTGTTTTATAAGAATGACAGTGGTATATAAAGTTTTATAAAAACTTCTCCTGAGGGAAAGACTTTCAGTGATTAAACTTTCATTTTGGTACCTTTCATAGTAGTTTCAGAATCAAATGTAACTTTTTCACAAAATAACCTATGATTAGCCAAACATGGATGAAAACTAAATTACAGCAATGTGATTCCAGATACCTTTTTATTCTGGGGGAAATTAAGCATATTCAATCCTAACAGCAGGTGATCCTAAAAAGACTAATATAAGACTCTGGGACCCATGGGGTGGAATGGGTGCTCTGCATTTTCCCTGGCTCCCCAAAGAGGTTCTTTGTGATGGGAAACAGATGGAAACCCCATAAAGAGGCAGATTCCCACTGTGACTATCGCAGGACTACAATGTGCTTTGAAAATGACATCAGCCAGGAAATCAGTGACTGGAGTTTCAGATTTCATAGTAGGATTTTGCTTTGACTTTTTTTTGTAGGCCCAAAGATGGCAGGAGGAGACAATAAATCCTGCCTTAGAACCTCTCTCCTGGTAGATGTTTAAAGAGATTATACAAATAAATCAACAGTCCCAATCCCCTGACGTGATAGGGACCATTCTGTTTGAATTTAAATGTCTTGTGTCCTTCTGTTAGATAACCACTGTAAGCCAGAAATTCAGACTAAGTTGGGCCTGATAAGTGGAATGTAGTGCTGAGGGAGATTATCAGGAAAAACTAAAGTATTTATTTTTTATGAAGTTTTTCCGATAACCAGGTTTATGACTGGAAAGGGCCAAGGCTGAAATAATGCAGTACATAGATTAGCATTTCTCACTGGAGAAAAGATTAGATTGCTTCACTTTAACACTTAGGTTTACTATATGTGAATAAGTGCTGATGGAGTTTTCATTTTCATTTTTATTCGTCTATTATTGAGATTTTCCAAAATAACTTTACATGAATGTGGAGAAAGTTCAAAAACTGAAGCATATGTTTTGCATACAAATCACTATATGCTTTGGTGCTTATCTTGTATTTTTTCCAAGAGGCAGTGATCAAGCTTTAGACCTAGGGCTACTGTAATTGGGTAGGTCAATTTAATTTCTATTTACTTTTATATGAGTGGATTCTCTAACGAGAAAAAAAAGGCATACCCAGTCTCATGAATTTAAAGATCAGATAATTAGTTAATATTAGTAAAGTCAAGGTTTCAGGTAATGTCTTTACAAAGGTAAATTAATTTTGTTCATCTTACCTGAAACTAAGGAGTGATAGTGGATCTCAGAAAGATATTAGTTGTCCAGAGAGACTGGATTACTAGAGTGTTTGGATGTTTGCATAAAGATTCATCACCTCTGGGACAATATTCAAAATGTATGCCTGATGTATGGAGCTAAAGAAAAAAATTATTCTATGACATTAAGATGGAAGGATATTCTCTATTCAGGATGTGGAGACACTATATCCATAGGTTCAAGGACTACAGCAGTGGAATTTTGTAGTTGGGGAGAGAAATTGGGCTCTGTTCCCAATACAGCGCGGACCAGTGGGAATTTATAGCCATGGAGTAGGATGAGAGTCAGTAGACTGAAAATTATTGAGAGGAAATATCAAGGGTCAGAAGGGATTTGGGCTAAATTGTCCTAACAGGATTCCTGCTGAGGACAGGCCAGGATAATCAGAAATTACCAGGGGCATGGTTAAAGAGGAAAAATTCAAGAATAATCAGATACAGAGGGAGGGGAGTTCTAGCTGAATCAACTTAGCAGGAGTCTTGTTAAAACTGGGCAGTGTGAAAACATATGTGGTAGTTCAAAAGTCAGAGGTCTAGCTGCAAAGTTCAGGGGAGGTGGAGTATAGTTTGGTTAAAGAGAGACTCTGTCAATGGCGAGTACAGACTGTGTGCTTTCAAAAACAGAAAAAACAAAACAATAACAACAACAACAAAACAGAAAAAACATGGCTCAAACAAATTTAGACAATAAGATAATAATTTCTATTTGACAAGAGACTCAAAGGTGGATCCGACTCCAGGGTAGGTAATACAATGGCTCAAAGATGTCATCAAGGGCCTAAATCCGTCTTATGTATTTGATATCTTCAAACTCACCTTTACCCATAGATTGGTTTTTATGGTCACAAGATGATGGCAACAGACTCAGGTCAATAATGTTCAGAGGAAGAGCAGAGATTCTTATATCCTCTACCTTTCTTTCAGTGAGTAAAGAAACCTTTCCCAGCAGTCTTTCAAGCCTTCTCGGGCCTTGGCAAGGACAGGGTAATATCCCTAGTCCTGTCAATCACAAAAATGGGATCGCAATGATTGGCTTAGACCAGTGGTTCTCAACTTGGGCTGCATTTTGAAAGCTGAAAAAGCCCAGGATACTTGGGTTTCCTCCCCCAGAATTCTGCTTCAAATGTCCTGATAGGCATCCTGAGCCATGAGAGTTTGAAAAGCTTCCCAGCTGGTTCCAATGTGCAGCCAAGCATTCTGAGAGCCACACTGGAACAAATCTGGAGATAGTAGAAGATTAAGGGTGAGGAATGCATATCGGATTATAAATCACTATGACCAGTATTTTTATATTTCAGTACAAATTTGTAAAAGATGTATGCGTGTACATAAATATACACATGAGATTGCAATTTGGTCTGGAGGAGTCCATGTTAATGTGGAGACCAGATGAATACAGTACATATTAGAAGAACAAATTGGTGTGTCTAAAGTCAAGCAAAAACATTTGTAAAAATGGTTATGGCAGGGCTGGGGATTTAGCTCAGTGGTTCCGCCACCTGCCTTGCAAGCGCAAGGTGCAGAGTTCGGTTCCCAGTACAAAAAAATAAATTGGTTATGGCAATGGACATATAGAGTTTCTTTTGGCCTTAGCAAATGTAATAAAGTAGGTAGTATTGACAGTGAAGGATTTCACAACATTGTACTCCAAAACATGCTGCTTTGACATATTGATTATTTTGAGCTAAAGGTACTTGATATGTCAGCAGGTGCAAAACGGGTTTTTGTGTGTGTGTGGTTTTTTTGTTTGTTTGAGTACCGGGGATCAAACTTGGGACCTTGTGCTTGCAAGGCAGGTGCCAGAATCACTAAGCTAAATCCCCGCCCTTGAACTCACAGTGATTCTCCTGCCTCAGCCTCTAGAGTGCTGGAATAATAGTCATGAGCCACCATGCCTGGCCAGCAAGAAGGGAACTCTGACTTCCCCTTTTCTTTAGAATATGAAAGTTTCCCTCCCATACAACGGTAAATGATATTTATGTCTTTGAGGAAAAAAGTATGAAAATACTCTTAAATTCTTTCTGGAAACTCCCTTCAAAGGGTTTCCAGTGTCAAATTCCATGGCTTCTGTCTTCTTCAGGATTTTTCAAACTCCTTCTATGAAAGCCAGAAATTTAAGAATTCTTGAGTATTTTAGAAAAACATTTTAAGAGGTTTCACTGGTTAAAACGATGCATGTAAATAAACAGAATACCCTAGACTGAGTGCATTAAAAATAGTGATTCCCGGCCAGGGATTTAGCTCAGTGGTTCTGTCCCGCAAGCACAAGGACCCAAGTTTGATCCCCGGTACAAAAAAAAAAAAAGTGATTCTGCGATCTGTTCTACTTTTTCATCTTTCATAATTTTTAGATTAGACATCAGGGTCACTTTAAACAGGCTGCATGGGCCCGAGATTTAGCTCCATGGTTCTGCCGCCTGCCTTGCAAGCACAAGGTCCCGAGTTCAATACCCGGTACCAAAAAAAAAGACAAACCCAAAACAGGCTGCATCCCACCTGCCACACCAGCACGTAGCATCCATATGATCACTGCTATTTGTATAGAACAGTGCTTCTTAATCTTGCTACATATTAGAATAATCTGGGGGAGACTTTTAAAAGTGATTTCTCCTTCTATTCCCATTCCTATAAATTGAAACAGAGTGTTTAAGGGTTTGGGCGCAGACATCTTTATTTTTTTTTTTAGTTTACCAGCTGATTCTGACGTTGAGTGAGAATTACTAGTAAAAAGGGGGAAAAAGAGTAGATAACAGGGATTCCATCTGTACTCTCGTTCTTGACTTCCTTTCAATTATTTCTCCCCAAAAAAGAAGTAATCAGTCTTCTGGAAGAAGGTAAATATTTAAGAGACTGGCTGAAATGGATTTTGCAAGTAAGGTAAATGCTTTACGAAGCTTCAGATTCTCTGGTAACACTGTAAATACTTGTGCAAACAGCTGGCTCTTGGCTGTGGTTTTTGAGTTAAGTACCTCCTAGCCCTTTGCACTCGCGGTGTAGTGAAGCCTACTGACAGCTGTTTTCACATGTTTAGTGGATAGAAACTATGATAGAAGAAAATCACTAATTTAAAGAAATCATAAAAAGTGATTTTAAAAAAGAGGTTATGAAACAAGAGGTGGGTCAGGAACCTTTGAGACGAACTCAGATTGCACTGCAGTTGAATTTGTGCCCATCTCAAACACTATGTGGTACCTACACAGGACACTTCAGCACACTTGGGAAACTACAGTGCAATTTAGGCCAGCCCAAGAATGCATTTTGAAAAAAGTTTATTAAATCACCAATTAAGTAATCAGCAGAAATGGAAGTGGTAGAAGTCATAACTCTGGAAGAAGCAATGTTAAGCACTGATAGAATAATTTTGGCAGGGGAGGAATCCTAAGGGGAAGAATGTGGTATAGCTTGAGGAACATGAGAACTGAGCCACTATTTGGCTCTGTGGTGTTGGGCAAGTCAAATTGTCTCTCTGAGCCTCAGTTTTATGGTTCAAGAAATGAGCTCATCTAAGCCCTCATCATTCAGGCTCTATTTGCAGATACATTCCAGATGTTTATCTTAATGCCCAATGTGTAATTTAAAAAATTTATTTAGGTCATATCTATAAATATTTTTACAGGTTATATTTATGATTTTCCATTTTATATTTAACTTGATTATTGACAAAATAATTTTATAATTTTTCCAATCATTTTATTATAAATCTTATGTACACTGTACATAAATCATATGTATCTCCTTTCTGAGATTACGCATTTCTGAGATTCAGCATCTCAGTTAAATTATGCATAACTCTTCTCTGTTCTTTGGCATTTTGTCAAAACAGTTTAAGGGTGATGAATAAGTTTCAGGATAAAAGATTTAGAAATAAAAATGTTAATTACAGAAAAAGTTTTTCCTTTTCTAGTAAACATACAACATGATGGCATAGATGGATATGTACGTGGTTTTCCTTGCAACAAAATCCTTTCAGCTAAGTGCTTCTGTTATTGCCTAATTCCTAGAGATTTCTTTTGTTGTACAATGTTAGGCTGTAACCATCTCTTGCTGTAGTACTTCCTGACTTAAAAATGGAATATACCATTCCCAAATGTACTCTTTTCCATTCTCTTTTCCATTTATTCTTTTTTCCATTTGTGAAGTACATAAACTGTAGGCCATGATTTTGGCAAATTTAGAATAAATGGAGCTGAGAGGTTTTCACAGAATAGATTCTGACCAGCAAGTGAGCTGCTGCTGAGTCATAACACAATCTTAAGAGTTCGTGGGGACTCTATGGGGATACCTTTTATAGCAGTTGCCATGAGTGTTAGTGAGACTTATTTTATTTTTTGGTACCAGAGATTGAACTCAGGACCTTGAGCTTGTGAGGCAGGCAGCAGCACCACTGAGCTAAATTCCTGGCCCTAGTGAGACTTTTAGTTTTTGGTACCAGGGCTTGAACTTGGGACCTTGTGCTTGCGAGGCAGGTGCTGAAACTACTGAGCTAAAACCCCGGCCCTAGTGAGACTTTTATTAATCATGTATCCTTTAATATAAGCATTTTCGTCTCCTAATAACTGTAGACAAAATGATAAAACCAATAAATGCCTCCTCACATACTTTTTAGGATCCTATTTGCACAGTTCAATTTTAGCCATTTATTGCTTTGAACTAAGTTATCCAGCCATTGATAATATGTTTAATCTTACAAATGTGCAAATTTCACTTCTGAACAAGAACCTGGGCTCATTTTACATGTTTACTTGATAATATTTATATTCAAACTATGCCTGGTTTTAACAAATGCTTCTTTCATGCTAGAAAAGTACATAGAACTATTTTCTGATAATTTTCCCCTGTGAAGACAATTCCTTTTCTAACATATACACATTATGGCTTTTTTTTTTTTTTTTTTGGTACCAGGGATCGAACTTGGGACCTTGCGCTTGCGAGGCAGGCACTGGAACCACTGAGCTAAATCCCCGGCCCCATATACACATTATAATATGTGGGAAGGAGGATCAGTCTTGGCCTAAATTCAATGCAGCCAATTTACTTAACCAAAAACACCTCAATTAGTAACAGACTCAAGTATAATCATCTTACAGTGACTTACTTCCCAAGAGACTGTTATGTTTGGGTAATCAATTAATTACCTCCTGGCTAATGGTTGGCTCTATTTTTCAGTGTAAGTATACCAAAAAGCAAGTGTTCTCTAGAGTTGAGTATATTTAATTCCTAATGTCACAGAACATTTTAAATGATACAAATATTTCATATCTTTAAAATTTTAGTCACTTTCTATTAAAGTCAGAGCTTCAAAAGTATGGGGAATTACTGCAAATATAAAGCTCAATCAATGTATTCTACAAATTACACTGCATACAGTTACAGTGCTTCTGGTGAATCCTCTTAAATTTTTCTCTGGTGTTACCAATTTGAGAGTCATTTTTTCTCAAGAAATGTTATCTCAATTTACAGACATCCATGGCTAAAGGGTTTCTAAAGTCACCTTGCTAATCATAGTGCTAGCTCATCTGACACTGCAAAAGGTATGGTATGTATATTTTATAACTGGTTGTGGTCTCAGCTGCCAGCTGTCTGTGAAGTGTCCCTGTAATTGACAAAACAGAAGATAAAAAGGAAAGAAAAGGGGGTTGGTAAGGAAGATGGATTTTTCATTTCTTATCTTATGATACATTCTGCAGCAGTAAACACCACAATCTCTTACATAAATGCTTTGAAGACAGGAAAAGAAAACACTCCAAGAGAAAGCTTTACAAACTGGAGATTGTCTGCCTGTTCTATGTGGCTTTGTCCTTTTGGAAAGACTGCATAGCTTTTCTCCTTGTATTAAAAACAAGGTTGTATGGACTGATTGGATTTGGTAAGTTAGTTAACGAAGTAGCTCTGGCATCTGCTACTTCCACTCTGCCATCCATTACTTCTGTTCTCTTAATAGCAGCACACATTTGATTAACTTCTGAGATATGGACATGAAGGAAACTCCAGGTGGGTTGTGAATTTAAATCATACAGCTAAATCTCCACTACATCTTCAATTGTTCTTCTATTTCCAGGAATCTGCAGACTGGCAGCTGGAGGCCATCACCCCAGGGGCAGGAGGATTATTTCATTATTTCAAGAAAAATTGGAGGGGGGCAGGAATGTACATTTAATAGCCTTTCAAGGCCAGGGTGTTCCTCTTGCATGGTGGCCCAGTCTCATGCTGTAGGATGTACTTATTTTCCTATTTTTACTTGGCCCAAATTCACTCTGCAGATCCTATTTCTTTTCCTTTTTCTTTTTGATACAGGGTCTCGCTATGCAGTTCAGGCCGACCTTGAACTCACTATGTAGCGAGGTTGGCCTCGACCTTGCAATGATCCTCCTGTCTCGGCCCCCCGAGTGCTGGGACTATAGGTGTGCATCACCACACCCAGCCCTTTTCCTATTTTTTAATACAACTTTGCTGTTTGTACTTGTCTGGACCAATTCTTTGCTTGGGACAAAGAACCTCGAAAACATCTCCAGGAGTCTCCAACACCCGAAAACCTGGTTAACATATCTGGCCTATGGGTATATCTTTTTTGTTTCTCTCTAAAATGCCACAAAGATTTTTTTTTTCTTTCCTTGTCTCTGTCTTTTAGGCTGAAAAATGGATCTATATTCTCTCCTGCATGATGGTCCCCTCTCACGCAGCAGGGTGCACTTCTTTTCCTATTTTCACTTAGTCCAAACTTGCTCTGCAGAGCCTGTTGCTTTTCCTACATTTAATAAAACTTCTCTACTGTTAAAAAAATAACAGCTTGCCAATAAAACTCTCAAACTGAAGGGTAATTTATCATTTTGGGGAAGGATTAAAAACAATCTCCCCCTCTCCAAAAGGCATATATTGTTTGATAAACTAAAAGAGGAACAGAAATTTTGTAATTTCCTTTTTTTTTTTTTTTTTTTTGGTACCAGAGATCGAACTTGGGTCCTTGTGCTTGTGAGGCAGGTGGCGAAACCACTGAGCTAAATCCCCCGCCTGAAATTTTGTAATTTCTAAATATTTACAAAATTAATAATTCAGACACAACCACCACAGGTATTAGAGTCTGTCCTATACACATTCATAGCTAGAGTTATAAGCAAAAACTCCAAGTTAAATGACAAAAATCCAAATTTCTTGGTAACCAATGTTACAATGTTCAATAATAAAATTTTAAAAATCTACTGTGAGGGGCTAACATTTGTGGTAAGCAAAACTATCAGAAAATATTCATTTGAATAGTTATATATTCTATTTCCTGATTGAGTTGTTACTACATCCAGGTCATAGAAGAAGAATGGCAACTTTCCTCTACATGACTTTTACAGAATCAGATGTTATGTCAAAAATAATTGTAAAGAGCATCTAGTAGTTTAAATGATTTAGATGCCACAGAGTAAATGAGTTTCTTGAGACTTACACACTATTGAAGGTTTGGGACTTATACCTTAATCTTTTCTTTCTCAGTTCAGTTCTGATTTTTCCTACACAGATTAGATAGCATCTACATTTAGTATTTGTCAGTATTCACAGGGAAATAAAATCTATCCTGGAAAAGTGAAAAGTAAAACGATGATTACAAAACTCAAGATTTAACCCAATTATAGAAGAAAAGTTAAATTATTCACCGAATCTCATATGATAAAGAGAACCAAGGAAAGATTATCATTATAGATTATTGCACTTTCAAAAAGCTTAGATCCAACCAAGAGTATGTAAAGGTGCAAATTTCCAATGATGAATGTCATTGTATACCTAAAATGTACCAATAAAAGGATATACAGTTAAAAAAAAAAAAGCTTAGATCCAGGTCCAAACTGGACTTGGTTGAGATCTAGAAAGTGAGGGACTATACACAACTGGAGGAAGAGTCAAGAATGAGATTTACTGGACAGGAAGTCTATGTAGGATGATAAAAACTTGTCTTTATTTGCTGACTGAGAAATGGTCTCACTGTGATCTGGCAACTCTACATTCCAGTCACCATGGAAGCAGAGTCACCTATTGCAACAGTCTTTTGACTAATGCCACTATATAGTTCAGTATCAACTGCTATTAAGGATTACTTCCTTATAGAAAGATGTTTCTGCAGCAATTATTACATCAAGGGAAGATCTGGTGATTGTCACTAGCAGAAAGGTGGCAGATGTGCTTCAGCTGAAACTGTACAGTCCTTACATATCTTTTTTTTTTTGTACTGAGGATCAAACTCAGGACCTTGTGCTTGTGAGGCAGGCAGCAGCACCACTGAGCTAAATCCCCAGCCCAGTCCTTACATATCTTAATAGAAAAGTTCCTCAAACACAATATAGGCTATTATAATTTTAAGTATGCAAAATTCAACATAAAAGATATAAAAATGCCAAGGATAAGTGCAAAATAGTGTGAAATACAAGTAACAGATTTTCACAAAAGCCATTACCAGCTGTACCTACACGTTCCATCCTATAATCTCATAAATCAAAGCTTTCAACTGCCTGGACTCATATGTGACTGTATTCTTTCCAATATGCATTCTTTCTTCTTCAAGCGGTTGTTCTATAACAGCAGGTATATTTTTGCCGTGAAGTTCACAGTGTTCTAGAAACTGCACACATTCCTGAATAACACTATCACGAAGCACTATCATGTGCTTTGACATGTTTTCTAATAAGGAAAGGAAGCATCTTTTGGCATAGTACCAGGTATCAGTTCCCAGTTTTTTATTGTAAGGTTCC
The DNA here is from genome assembly GCF_000247695.1 of Heterocephalus glaber. The sequence continues at coordinate 14,731,866 of NW_004624787.1, forward strand.
AAGCTTTTGATAACTCGAGAAATGCCAAAGTCGTAATTTCCTTTGGCACAATAGAGTGTTCCTATCACCAAATTCACAATGCAGAGATGATAGATTTTCTTATCTGGGTCATCATAGGACAGCTGCTCTTCCTCCTTTTCAATCTTCCTCATCAACTCTTCAGCTTCTTCATTTTGGCTGGTCATAATATAGGAAACACAGAGGTTAGCTAATACAATAGCACTGACATTCAGGATGTTATCATAATGCTTCTTGACTATGGGTTCATAGAAACCAATGGCTTCTCTGTATTTATTTTCCTGCATGAACAGAACATGAGCTACATTCAGCCTCCACACATCATGGTCATTACAGAATTCCACAGATTTGCGGAAGATCTTTTCCACCATTGGATAATTTTCAAGATTCCAGTAGATTTTTGCTTGGCCCATCAATACAGGAATGTATTTCTCAAAAGTATCATCATACTCATTCAATGCCTTCATAACAGAATCATCAGCCCTACTATGTCTTGCTTCCTGTACTTGTTTGTTGAGTTTCCGGAGCTGCTCAGTCAGCATCCCCGCTAGTCCATCAAACTTAATGAAGGCCTCTTCTGGAGCTGTCTGGCAAGTGATCATGGCATCCAAGAAGTCATAGAGATAGGGTGTGAGGAACTTATAAGTCAAATGGGCATTTTCTGCCAGAACATCTGCTGCCAGGTCAAAATACTCATACTTGCAGTACAGCAGCAAGAGGTTGCCAAAAGTCTCTGGGGGAAAAGGGTTCTGTTGGAGCAAAAACTGTAGCTTTTCAAATCCTTCTGTAGGCCTGGTATCCATGTTCATGAGTGCCTGGTTGTGCAGGGTCACTGGGTCCAACTCTTCCTCCGCTCTCGGTGGCATGTCAGTGAGGGTTTCCTGGGCTACCTGGTAGTTTTTCAGCTGGTACTCTATGGCTGCCTTGAGGTTGAAGGCTTCCACCAAAGCAGTCTGGTGGAGGACTAAGGTATTGCCAACGCTGCGGGCATCTATGCCCTCAGTGGTCGTGCCCACACCGAGCTCAGGGTGCTGACGGATGCCATGCTCAATTATGTCAGAGATATGCTTCAGAGATGAGCCATAGTGCCGACTGCTGTAATAAGCCAGCGCCAGGTTGTAGGAAAGGTCTGGCTGGTACCCTGAGGCCTGCAGGGCCGCAAAGAACTTAGAACACGCAGCTTCATAGTGTCCCTCCTTGTAGAGCAAACAACCCAGGTTGACCTGGCCATCGCGGTCGTTCTCTCCCCCACTCTCTTCTCCTGCTTCCCCACTCAGCAACTGCTCCACGAGGCTCCGGGCCCCTGGCAGATCGCCCTCGCTGTACTTGATAGCAGCTTGCAGGCGGAGGACCTGGCCGTGATAGGCTGGGTTATCCAGGAGGAGGAAGGCGACCCGAGTGGCCTCTGGATAAAGGCAGGCCTTGTGTAGAGCCTGGGCCTGGTACAGGCGGTACTGCTCGAGTTCTGGGTGCAGCTGGCTCAGCTGCTCATAGCACTCTGCGGCCAGCAGGAACTCCTGCAGGCGGTAGTAACAGTAGGCCAGCAGCGACAGGCCGGCGCGGCTCTTCGGGCTCCGCTGCAGCTCAGCGGCCAGCAGCTGCACCGCTTCGGAGAAGCGAGAATCGCGGATGAGCCGGTACACCACCGCAGTGAACTCACCGTCAGGGATCTGGGTGCTGTTCAGCCCCACCATAACTGCCCGGATTGCTGTTTGTTGGTTTCCAAGGAAACGAGCCAATAGGAAACGGAAATTTGTCAGAAGTTAGTTTTCAGAGGAAAGAACCCCTCAGGAATAAAAGAGAATCCGTTGTACGATTCTCTCAATTTCTTATCCGGTCTTGGAATACTCCAAACTCCGTAGTAACATGATTTGGTGAGAGAGGAAATGCTCCCGGCGATTCAGGGACGTAAACTTCGCGTCCCGGCATGCACCGCGCCAGAGCGTTTTTCCGGTACGTGGCCGCACTGCATCCTGGGAGATGTAGTTTCTAATCCAAATTTAGCGCCATATATTCTCTGCCTTCTTGTTTTATTTTGGTTTTTTTCTAAAGAGGAATAAAAGCACACTAAATGTATTTGACGCCTAATATACGGGAATATCAGACTTTTCTTTTTTAAACTGAGTGTTGGTGGCTATGTGTGTTGTCTCACCTGGGTCTCCCGAACAGTGGAGGTTTAAGGCCTGATGTACTTGGAGATATTAAGACTTCTAGAAGTCATGTTGTGTCATACCAGCGTCGTTTGTTGTTTTTTTAATGACTGGAACAAAATGTGAAAGTTGGGTTATCTTTTTAGAATTCCCTGGAAATTAAGCCTTGGTTCTTTTTATACTCTCCTAAGGGTACACTTCTTAAAAGCAAAGGACAGGGGCTAGGGATTTAGCTCAGTGGTTTCGCAGCCTGCTGCGCAGGCGCAAGGACTCGAGTTCGCTCCCTGGTACCAAAAAAAAAAAAAAAAAAAAAGCAAAGGACAGTGGTTCAGCTGGCGCAAGTCCTTTTTTTGGTCATTTCTAGAGGTTGACAAGTTCACAGTCTTTTCTATGTGTAAATTTCAGAACCTACTCCAGCTCTTATAGGCCTATACATAATTATATCTAATGTTAGTAATCATCCTATAATATGCATATTATAGGGCTAGTTTGTTTAAAGATTTGCATAATTTTTGCTCAAGACTACATCTAGGTTCATAGATGGTGAGCCTTGCTATCCAACAGCTAAGTTCCAGAGCAAATAGAGGGTTGTAAATAACCCAAACCATGTATGTCCTATAGAGTTTGTAAAGGCCCAGGAAATATGGTGCCAAGCAAATATGAGGGAAGATTACTGGGCTTTTTTGTTCCTTCTTTAAACTATCAGCTAACTTGGTGTGAGCAGAAGACTTTGAACTTCCTGGCCCCAACTGCAGCTGCAAGCAGATGTTAGGAAATAATTTGTGTGAGTCTATAGCTCCTAATCACCTAATGTCACAAGTAGAGTTGAGTAGGTTGCTCACATCATAGAATAAATGATATTATGTTCTTATTCACTCTTCTCTCTTGCTGAGAATTGATGGAGTTTTTTCTTACTGGGTGGGAACAGGAGCAGCTGAGGAATACTTTTATAACTGTGATCTGAGGCTTTTTTCATCCTGATCTATGGTGTACTCTTTTAGGCTCTTATACCCAGGAAGGTACATAGGTGGAGGAGGCTGGCTATTGCTGCTCAGTAATGAGAGGTTATGTGTCTTCTCCCTTACAGCTGACTACCTGCCTGACTCTTGTCCCTTGGAAACTTAGGCACAGTATTTTAAAATCTGTATGGACTGTTACCTCAGGTAAGTTGTTATTACATGAAGGTAAAAAAGAACACAGAAACAAGGAATTGCCCTTTATTATTTTAGTCATTCTATTTCACAAGTTATTTTATCTCATCAAAACATTCAGCTTCGGGGCCGGGGATTTAGCTCAGTGGTTCCGCCGCCTGCCTTGCAAGCAGAAGGATCCGCGTTCGATCCCCGGTACCAAAAAAAAACCATTCAGCTTCAAATGACTTCTTGAAAATTTATGAGAAATAAAAGGACCGCCTGGTCTCCCTCAAATAACTATGATACCCAGAGGAATCAGTTGGGGTTCCTTTCTCTGTGTTACCTGTTTATGAGCATGCCACAGGAAGTGGGCAGGAGGGAGGCTATTCTGTGTTTTTGTCCTTATTTCATGTGATGTTGCTCCAGAGGCCTGGCTTGAAAAAAGCAGAACATTCGGCTTAGACAGATGGAGGGCAGGGTCGTTTTCAAAATGAAATGAGTGCACCAGCCACGCTGTGAAATTGGCATTACCATCACTGCTACTGTGATAGACTGAATTTTATTGAGTCTTTGATAGGCAATTGGGGAATAAGTTAGGTTTTTTTTTTTCTTTTTGGAAAGAGATGTAAAAGGAGGCCCTTTAATTAATGATACAAATCCTGGAAAGCAATAAACAGGGTGGAATATAATATCATGAAATATAAAGGATTTTTTTAAAAGAATCTTGAAAGGCTGGAGCATATACCAAAAAATAAATGTATAATAGAATTTCAAGCAATAGGAAAGCATTTGGTGGGTGAAATAAAATGAGTTATAGACTTGTAGGAGAGAATTAGGGATTGAGAAAATGGAGTGAGACTCAGGGTAGATTTTGCTTCATAAAGAGAGTCCATTTTACCATGGGGAGGTGTTCAATTTAGGCAAACATTATAGGAGCTAAAAAGCATAATATTTGGTTTTTAGAGTGCTTATGTTTGGCCTGCCAAAATAGTCCATTTGTACATATAATATATTTGGCATTCTCTTTTAAAACTAGTTGGAAAGCATATTTTCTTACCCTATAATGTGTCCACTTTTTGTTGGTAAACCCTGTTACCTCATGAGGATTTCAACCACAGCTGGGGGCACACATCTTCTTAAAGGAAGTTCTCTGCAAAACCATTTTCCAGTTACTATTTCTTTTTCTTTTTGATTCCTGGCCATTTTAAAATGGCCAGTTTGAGAGTCCAGTTTCCTTGCATCCAAACCCCCAATCCCATCACTCATTATACTTAGGAAAGAAAAGTGCTAAATTGGTAATGTAGTTGACTGGCTTTTAAGAGCATCAGTTTAATCTTTTAAGACTTTTGGAAAGACTGTGTACTCGGGAATATTTATACTTAGATGATGAGACATTTTGCCTCATTAGGAACTCTCCGTTCACTGAGGTTCCACCTTTATTAATATTTTAATTAAATTCCCTTTCTGAATATATTTTGCTTTTGATCAACTTATTGTAGATAGGTAAATTAATGAGATATCTTGTAGGCAATTAGATAGGGCTGGAGGAGTCCATACGAAAGACATTTGAAACACATTCACTGGTTAGCATTATAAAAAGAGAAAAAAAAATACTGCAACCACTTACTTCCCCTGGGGATAAATAGCAGTGATTGATATTCTAAATAGGCATCAATCTCCCTAGCCCATTTCCCTTCTGGAAATTCCTCGTACGTGACTTATTTTCCCATTTGATCCCTGTTTAATCAATGTTACCTGGGTGACTGTACTTGTAATCTTATTGGTTGATCATGGTTTTGTCCCACCTCATGCCCACCTTGTAATTTTCCATTGGATCTTATAGTTTTGTCTCATTTTGTATTTGCCTCACCTCATGGCTTTGCTCTATAAAATACCTTTGAAGAGTGAGGTGGGCAAGCAACCCACTTTCAGGTCCTCCTCCTGTTTCTCTTAGACAGAAGCTATCCTTTTCTCAATAAATGTTTCCTACTCATCCTTTGTTGTTTTTAGAATTCATTCCTCAATTTTAGAGAACACGAACTTGTGTTTTGGATATCTAGAAGGTTGGGAGTTACAATAATTTTCCTTGTTTGGATTATTTTTGCTTATTTGAACACCATTTTTGGATTACTTGGTGCCCTGTATCAAACCAGCTTGTAGGGGGCCCGGGATGTAGCTCAGTGGTGCTGCACCTGCCTGGCAAGTGCAGAGTCCTGAGTTTGATCCTCAGTACCTGGAAGAAAACAAACCCACAAACAAAAAACCAGCTTGTATTTTGAGGTTTACAGTGTCATTGTCTAAATTGACCTATCAAGGAGAGCATAATAGCATTATGGTTTGTAAAAGGGACTAGCAGAGAAGGCAACACTGTGGATACTGGCATTTTAAAACAACCAGCCATTCATCCAAGCAAAGAGCTAATCTAAGCTCTGTGTTTATGCAGGCAGTTCAGTACCAGGCCTGCTTTGCCTAACTTGCCTCATTAACCCTCACAGCCCTTCTGTGAATTAGGGGGTTCTTATTGTTGACCCCACTTTAAAACTGCAGACTGTAAAGTCAAAAATGACAGCAGTTCCCACTGCCAACACTAGTGATTGCTTACACTGGCCAGTAGTGGGCCACACTGCACCCCTTCCCTCTCTCCCTGGGCACCTCCTCTCCAGTCGTTTGAATTGGCTTTGGATCATTTGCTGCAGTTTGTTCTAATAGAACAGGCACAATGGTGTAAGAATTTTAAAGTTTAAGCACCGAAGCCATTGTGTAATTGTATAGCGTGGTGTGGCTCCCAGCCCTGCATTGATGCAATCCCCCTGTGTAATTGCCCATGCAAATTTGAGCAATGTGTAACGGACACAGGGACCCAGCTTTTAGCTGCAGAGTCTCCTACCTCCAGAAACACTTAAGTAATTCAAAGAACCTTTTGTCATTTTAAAAGTGTTGTCCCAGTGCCCCTCTCGGAGAGGCAAACCTCACAGATCAAGACTAAGTTCATGATCAGAATTTCAATTGTAGGTACTTGGAGGCATACTTCCTTCTTTCAGCTGTCTCAAAAGAAATAAAGATTATTCCAGAGCTTTCATTAAACATTAAGCATTTTATTAAAAACAAAGATATTTAGGTCTCTTAAAGCAGTCTATTTCAAAATCATGGATTAGTTGCTTGTGAAATGGCCAAGCAGCCTAAAATGTAATATTCTTACAATGAAACATCAGCCCGGGAAATACAAAGGGAATGGCTTCAAACAACTCAACTAAAGACATATTTCCCTTGTTTAGTGTAAAACAATAATAATTAGGAAGCAAGTCAGTAGGGGATCCTTTTTAGATGATTGTACATCAAAATAAAATGGTAAAAGCAATATCCCCCACAAGGGAATGAGGCTCAACAAAACCTAGCTTCCTATTTCCACACTATATGCTTATTTTTAATTCATCTAAATATGATTTAATCTAAATCTAAAGAAAAAGAGAAATTAAGATTTTAACACAAACATATGTACATAGAAAGTGAGCACAAAGAGAAATGATGGTCTTAAAGAACATACTTTTCACAGCAAAAATTTCATTTACTTAATAAATATATTTCTGTACCAGTGTATATATTCAGTGACATTGGTGTAGATATGCTACACAGATGAATGACTTATCTTTAGTACTGCTGAGAGATATAGCAAATCTGCAAGAATATTCAAAGTTAAAGTAAATGCACAACCCAAAATGATTAGCTAAGGGAAAGATAGTGATATGGACAACATTCGGCATTGCTAAATCAAAATGCTCATCACGAAATTCTCTAGATTATACCTCATTTTATTTCCACTATCTGTGTGTTTTATTTTATTATTGTTCACTTAGGAAACTTACGAAGTTTTGGCCTTGCAGCCAGATTTAACCTTTAAATTCCTGGTACATTTGAATTTAGGGAGTTCTTTACAGCACATGGCAGAATAACAATTTCAGAGACTGTTATTCTGAGACAAACAATAAAACTTCACTACAGGGACAATGCCATAGTTTTTAAGGTCCCAAATTAGGTTTGTTTCCATTGCTTTAATGAATCCTTTTTGCCTTTTTTTCCCCAGCCAAAGCATCTTTCTTTATATTTAACTCTTTCTCAAATATGTTTAGATTTTTGTCTCACTTGAAGGAAATTGTTTCACGCTGTTACTGGAGATGATACTGTTTTTGTTTGGTTTTTTTTTTTTTGGTACCGGGGATCGAACTCGGGTCCTTGCGCTTGTGCAGCAGGTGGCGAAACCACTGAGCTAAATCCCCGGCCCGATGATACTGTTTTTTGTCTTTCTGCAATTTATAAAAGTTATCAGGAAAAATGGATTTTATTTTTTTTATTTTATTTTTTGTTTTAGAAATAGATTTAAAAATAATTGTACTGCAGAGTAAATTGAGCAGATTGTTTAATGACTTAAGGAAAATGAATAAAGTATGATAAAATTTAATACACAGAAAAAGCAACCAAATTCCAGGAGAATTGATATATTATCATTCCTCTAATACAAAGCGTGTAAAGATTATTTTCAGTCCAGTATGTCTGCAAATATAAAATACCTGGAAGTGCCTAGGCATCTCAGATTTTAGAAACAGAGAAAATGCACATACAATGTTAACTTTTTTGACTCATCTTATAAATTTACTTCTAAATCAATGACTATCATTAATGGGATACCTACAAATGAGATAATCTAAAATTGTTCTGGGTGAAATTAAAGAATATATATTTTCAAAATGTATCAATGACCATATGATACATTTAAAGAAAAAAAAAATATATATATTGTTTTTATATGTACTGCACACCTGTAATTCTTTATCTTTAGTGAGAAGATGAGCTCTTTAGGTTTGGTAGTATTTTATTTGAGGAGAAAAAAATAAAATGCTTTAGAAAAAATTTAAAAAGCAAAACACAACTTTGTCCTTTGTTGTGGAAATGGAATAAATGTCAGTGCTTTTATTTAATAGATGGAAAACCTGAGACCTGGAGAATCCCAGGATTACAGGGCCAGCCAGTGGCCAGGCAAGATGGAGTTGCAGTCTACTGTACGCTGCATGGTGCCCTTTGCAGAATGCCAACCTGTTCTTACCTGCCAGAATAGACTGTATTGTAGGCCGAACGTGTGTTATTTGCAATATAGACTAATATGAATAAATGTCCTGTCTGAAAAAAATACATCTCATAGAAAAAGTAGGATAAGGTCTTTTCAACTCTTTTTTTTTTCTTTTTCTGGTACCGGGGATTGAACTCGGGTCTTTGCACTTGCGTAGCAGGCAGCAAAACCACTGAGCTAAATCCCGGCCCTATCATTTCAACTCTTAATGTCAAGAGCTCCCCAGGAAGCATCCTTAATTTGGTCAGTTTGAGGTTTTACAAGAAGGCTCACATTTCAAATGCCTTCCTTCAATAGGAAATTAACACTAATAATAAGGACTGAGTGATTTTCTCTTTCTTTATTTTGGAAAAGCAAAATATATGGCAAACCACACATAACCTCATGTTCTTGGAAATTATAAATTATTTTATAAAGGGATTAAAAATACCTCAAACCTTCAGAAGTTCAACCTCCAACCTCCAGGGCTGTTGGTAGTAGGAAGGCTGCTACCCTCACTTTCACTGCTTCATGGTGACGGAGGAACAGATCATGGCATTAGTCAGCAGTTTCTGAATCTTGACCCACAATAGGAAGGATATCTCGAGACAGGAGAAATAGATGGAGGCAATTACAAACAGCTACTTGATTGATGGTTGACATTGTCAGGGCTCCACTGTATGGCAGATTGCAATGGTGTTGAACTCCCCTTGCTACCAGTGGATGTTGCTATTGGCAACCGTGCAGTGAAGCCAATAAAAAGGCAAGAAAATGAGAGGAAAACTCAACCTTAGTGGAAGCTGTAGGGTTTGTGCTATAAATTATGTTCCCCTTAGCAATATGCAGCATCCACGTTCAGGGTAGCTACTGTGCTTGTAGCTGCCTGACGTCTCGCGCAGACCCAAGGTCCAGTTTTATCATAAAGCACGGGCTTTAAAATTTTGCAGTAGATGGAGCAGCCTCCATTTGTCTTGGCTATTTATTTATTTATTGTTGGGGAGGTTAACAGATGTAAGCTCATCTCTGCCTCGACATGGACTGATTTTCAATTCCCATTTGTGATATAAACATGATGTGGCACAGTACCAGAAACACCTGCAGTGCCTCACAGCTGCAGACACATGATGAGCTCACAGACCAGTCTGCTCCTAACTCCACCCATCCTTTGTTCCTCACCTGAAGGAAGAGAGACAGCCCTGCAGAAGCTATTTTCCTTTATAGCGGAGTGATTCAGAAAACTGGCTTAGTAAAATCCATAAATCTGAACAACCTCCTTTTACCTGCTCTGCAGGGGCAATTTTTCCTGCGCTCATTTTCTCCTCTAGTTTCTCCAGTCTTCCCTGCAGAGACATCTGCAAAGGGTGGCTAGGAACATTATTTTTTAGGGCTCCCATTCCTTCCTTCTCTTTTTTGTAGAACCCCTTCCTGCTCAGTTGTCTTTGTCTTAAGCAATTGAGGAGAAGATTCTACACCTTCATTCCTTTGGTTGGAAGTGCCATTCTTTGTTTGGATTGACTTTCACCTTCCCTATGGCAGTCCCCTTTAGCACCTGCCTCAGTTCCTATCTTTCCTTATTCCATTATTCTCCTTCTTCCATTATTCCATCTCTTTGTCTGATTTGTAATTTACTTTGTTTCTTGCCATAACAAAACTTACTTCTTCTCTATGATTACTTCCTTCCCTAACTTCCATTTTCATACTTTAAATTTTACTAATTTCTTTTCTTTTTTTTTTTTTGGACCGGGGATCGAACTCAGGACCTTGCACTTTCAAGGAAGGTGGGGTGCCACTGAGCTAAATCCCCAGCCCCTTTACTAATTTCTTTTTCAAACATTTCCCAAGTGATTCCTAAGTGCCAGGAAAACAATGTCCTTGTGGAACCTGGCCCCTATTTCTTTAAGATTTGATTGGTAACATTAATAACTAATACTGATCAGTGAATATAAGAACTAAAATGTTTTGCAAATTTTAGATTTTTCAGAGCTTGAATAAATCTCAGGTTTCATTTAGTCCAAAGATTTTCAAAGTCCTCAGAGTCCCTTTGTGGACCACCAGATAAGTAACCAGAGATGAAGATGTATAGGGACTCTAGATCTACAAGCTCTGCTTCAAGCAGAGGGCTTCAGCTGTTAGATGTCTAATATCACGGAGATTTACTGAAGGATTTATTTCAACAAAGAGTTCTAAAATTAACACATGTTTGAAAATCATTGAAAACTCATTTGACAAATAAGGAAACAAATGCAGAAAAGTTTAATGATTCATTCCCTGTCATCCAATCAATAGTGACAAAGGTATGGTAAAAGTCTCACTTTTAGCCTAGTATTCTTTGGATAACACATACCGATCCTCTCAGGTAAAGTGAGAGGCACTCTAGTCACTGCATCTATTCAATAGAGTTTATTCTTATTTATTATAAGCCTGACTTCCTATATAGAGCTTTCTGCTCAGACTGTTATTTCTTAATCTTTCAAGCATTCTTTCTTACACAATGTAAAATTGAGGGTTCCTGCATTTGGCTTTAAGTTGGTTAGTGGTAGTAAATTTTATACCAGAACTCATCATTGGTAGAACTCAAGCTAGTCAGTGTTCAGTTTCCAATGCTCCGTTGTGTGTCCTGTGAAATGCCTCTCATTGTTGGAAATAGTTCCTAGATGTTCTTAGATCACTTGGGATAAATCTGGCTATAGCTTTCCTTTCCTCTTTGCTTTAATTAAAGACTATTAATCCATTTCTCCTGGGAGAAGGCTTGGTCTACAGTGAAGGTTGAATTTTAAAACTGAAAAATAGGACCATGATCTCACTGTAGGTTACAAATCTTATGTAAACATTAGTCAGACAAACACATCTGCTGCATTGTACTTCTGGGAGGCATTAGGATTGGTGGTATCTATAAGGATAGTATAGCTTTTATCTTTTAGGTAGGCAATTATGGAGGCTCTGATCTGATATCAAGAAGCTGTGGGTGAGGTACCCGGCTCTGATGCCCCATACCACCACATGGTAGCTATCTATCCTCTTTCTTGTCCATCCTTTCTTTCCTCCCCCAAAAAACATCTTCTTCATCTTTAAAAGAAAAAAAAAAGAAGCTGTAGGACTGAAACTAAAATACCTCTATGGAATACAAAGCTGGATTTCTGGGAGAGTCTGGAGCAAAAGAGCACTCCAGGAAAGGTTACAGAATCAGGCTGTGTTTGGGTTGTAACAAATTGAAGAGCACATACCAAATGAAGCAGCAATAAGGATGGTTTCACTGTTCTATTTTCCCTCAACTCAAACTGGGCAGACCTGACTGTCCTCTACTGAAAGCCTTTGTCTCAGCCCATGTGCAATCATCAGGGTCAGCTGAGGGTCCAAGTGCCCTGCTCCGTCTCCTTTGTGCTTCTGCCCAGCTCTCAGCTGCTGACCACTCCATGCTGGAAGCCCAGGCACACTTCTCAGGGCATCCACATTCTGAGACTTTAGGGCTGTCTGAGCTATGACAGCAAAAGGATGACATGGCTGGGTTGGAGCTGGTCCTTCAGGCCGAAGTCATTCTGCAGCAGCTCTGAGAAGACAGAGGTTTAGTTTCCATCCACTTCAGCCACCATGAGGCTAGCTGAGGATGGAGCGGCGGCTGAGACCAGCAGTCTTTTCTGATGCAACTCTTCCCACTTACTTCGGTTTGCAGCCACTGAATCTAGCATAGGCTTCAGTTTCACATTGACCTTCACCAATGCCTGAAACAAAACAGAAAAACAGGTAGGGGGAGAGGAACCTGAGTCACTGATACATAGGATTTCCACCTTCAGTTTGTAAGAAGAATGAGAATGGCTATAAGAAATGAAAATTATTTTGGTAAACATGAGCTATTCACAAGTAGTAAATGTGCATTTAACACCATTGTGTTGTAGTAATAGAACCTGTGCAATGAAGGCAAAAGTAAGCAGGATGGCTGTGTACAGCTCTGGGGGGAGCCAGCCTCCTAGACGTGCAGCCTATTTTACAATCATATCAAGCAAGACAGAAGAAAAATATTCAGCTCACACTTGTCTACTAATGTTTGTATCTTCACTGTCAGAGAGGGCCCAGGTCTCAATACGCTGTGAATTTAAGTTTTGCAAAGACAAATGTACAATCGCTCTGCCACTGGTGCCCCTGGGTGGTGGTCCCTGAAGAAGAAAGGCTAGGTTAAAATGGCAGGAAGCAAGAGGAGAGGCTCATTCTTAGGCTAAAAGATCCCGGAGCCAGGGTCAATATACAGGTCAATACAGAAACATATACGGAAACAGATGTGACAGAAAGAGAAAGGAATGTGGAGGAGACTGATAGGGCCATGAGTGAGGTGAGGGAAAGGGCCACACTGGGGGGTGGGGGTGTCCGGGGCAGGCAGACCGTTGGGCGCATGCTCAGGCCTCAGAGTCCTCACCTGCACCAGGCCCTTCTAACTATTTTATTTTGTATGTAACTTTGTGTTACTTTTAAAAACAATAATCTGTCTACTCCTGGATGGTTTAAGTTTCTGGCCTCACAAAACCTGAGCGCCTCTTTCAGTAAGACAGGGCGATTGAATTTAATGCGGATTGAATTTAATGCGCATGCTTCCTTGTGGTCTGCAGGGCCCGGTGGTGCGCCTGAGGATGTTGCCTCTGAAGCGTCTGCTAGAATGAATTCGGGAAGCTCAAGTTAAACAAAAAGAGATAAATGTCTTACAAGCCCGAGGGCACAGTGTTTGTCCAACAGGGAAATTTCATAATTCTCTGCTTCACTCTTTTTTTTTAAAGGTAAAAATTGAATTTAAAAGCTTGTAGAATTATTTTTCTTTCTTTTAAATCTTTTACTTTTCATTCTGAGAAGCTTCAAATATATTTGGCCAGTAAAATATGATGAGCACAACTATTAAGCATCTTGTAAGTATGAGTAATAAATATAAGTAAAGCCACCCATGTTAAAATATATACAAGAAAATTGCTTCTCGGGTCTTTTGGCTAAGATCAAGTGTAAAACATATACAAGAAAGGGCTTAAGCGTCTTTTAATTTTTTGAGTAGTCCAATAAAAGAGGAAACAAGATTTGGATGACATTTAATCTTTTAACATGATCATTATCCTTTGAAAGCATGAGGATTTTTAAAAAGTTACTTTATTTTATTATATTTTTTAATTAAATTTTTTTATTGGTACATTGTAGGTATACAAAACAATTATATTTCTCACTGGGAATTGTACCTTTACATAATGCATCTTGGTTCTTATTTTTTCCCCATTCCTGGCCCTCCCTTCACGCCCTCC